>JAAGWI010067977.1:0-11751 GCA_012274505.1 Galium porrigens var. tenue
CTGTGAGCTGCGAACCATCGCTTGGAAGAACCAGTTTTATGCTGGATAGGAGCAACATCGAAGGGCCCTTCTGGGTGCCGCGTGATCAGAACTTTGTAGCTCATACTCTAGCAAATTTTGCAAAGTCGAGTCCCTTGTTAGTCAACACATGGGATACTCTTCCGAGCTTCTTGTCATTCGTTTCTGGACGTTTTCCAGAACCCTGAAATATAATAATTTTTGCTTCAAAAAAAAGTGTGGTCATTTGTGATCATCGCAGATGTTTGTAGTATTGTCTTAGTATAGTAGTATAATGTAATTTAATTTTGAAACAATTATAGAGAAATTATATGCAAGAAAGAAGAAAGTGGGTGATGAGAAGTACGTATATTTGTGCGAGAAGAAGGTGCATGTGTTGCATGGTGTGAAAGGTTAATTTGAATGCAACCAAAGTTGAAGGACAATGCGGCAAAACAAACAAAAACAGGTACAGAGAAAAGGCCAATGCGGCAAAACAAGTTTTGATCCTCATATTATAAGTGGCCACATAAAATCAAAGAAAAGGCCAATTTCAAATCGTTTTTATTTTACAAGCAATAACAATGTTCCCAAAATACAACGGTGATAACAAAGCAATCAAATAACAAGCCAAATACCATGGAAAAATCAGTCCCCTGCAACCATCCAAAATATGATGCTTTGTTTTCACAGGAAGAGCCACATTTACATCCCTTTATACACTCCACAAAAGCTTGCGAGCTTCTAGCAAATCTAGCAAAAGGCAAGCGTAAAATGTCGAAAAACAGGAGGACTGAAAGAAACAGAAGCCTTGAGACCCTGCTGGACTTGGACAAATCCATCCTGCAGGTCAAGAAAAATGATGTCGGCAAACATGCGCGTAAACCAGTGCCGGGACAGGGTCTTGAGTTCAAGAACCTGTCTTACAGTGTCATGAAGAAGCAGAAGAAAGACGGTGTTTGGATTACTAAAGAAGTCCACCTCCTCAATGACATCTCCGGACAGGCCATCAGAGGCGAAATCATGGCCATTATGGGGCCAAGTGGTGCTGGTAAATCCACGTTTCTCGATGCTCTGGCTGGCCGCATCGCTCAGGGCAGCCTGGAGGGATCCGTCAGAATAGATGGAAAGCCGGTGAGTCTATAAACCTCCCTCCATTTCAAACTCTAATTAATATAGGCATGTTTGGTTCAAAATCATTCAAAAATGAACAAGGGTGTAACCTGCAGGTGACAACCAGCTACATGAAGATGATCTCGTCTTACGTGATGCAAGACGACCAACTTTTTCCGATGTTGACTGTTTTTGAGACATTCATGTTTGCAGCTGAAGTTAGGCTTCCCCCATCAGTATCCAGGTCTGAAAAGAAGAAAAGAGTCCACGAGCTCATTGATCAACTAGGCCTAACGGTAACATCCCTATTAATCTTAATTTCCTCAAATATTCTGAATGTAAAATTATAAATGTTGTTGTGAAATTCAGAGCACAGCACACACCTACATTGGAGATGAGGGAAGGCGGGGCGTGTCGGGTGGAGAGCGAAGAAGAGTGTCCATTGGGACCGACATAATTCACAAACCATCTCTGCTGTTTCTGGATGAGCCGACATCAGGCCTGGATTCCACCAGCGCATTCAGCGTTGTAGAGAAGGTGAAGGACATAGCACAAGGTGGAAGCATTGTTCTCATGACCATACATCAGCCCTCTTTCCGAATCCAGACCCTCCTGGATCGCATCACAGTTCTCGCTAGGTAAGAAGAAACAAAGTACTCAAATGTAAAATGTTGACAACAAGACAACAGAAATTCCATCTTACTTTATTTGAGCCCACCTTGCAGGGGAAGACTGATATATTTAGGAATTCCGGCTGATCTGGGAGTCCACCTTGCCGGATTTGAAAGGCCGGTTCCAGAGACTGAGAACAGCTTGGAGTATCTTCTGGACGTGATAAAAGAGTACGATCAATCAACTCTAGGACTTGATCCCCTGGTGTTGTATCAAAGGGATGGTGTAAAGCCTGATGCAGTGGCAAAGACCCCAATCCCAAGGCCACCAAGAACTCCTCGAGCCAAAACCCCAGCTCCGAATCACATCAGCCTCCGTAGCCATAATTTCTCTGCTGGCCATTTGACACCAAGAACAGACTCTACAAGCTTCCAGTATTACGAGGACGAAGATGATGAAGATGATGATTTTGACAACTCACTGGAACGCAGAACCATGCGAACCCCTATGAGTGTGCATAGCGGAATCCACCACAATCCGCGCTTAGCTTCTCATTTCTACAAAGATTTCTCGGTTTGGATCTATCAGGGAGTCAAGGGGACTTCCCAGAGGGCACCCTCATGGACACCTACTGTAACCCCTGGAATGAGAAGCCATGTTTCCAGCCAACACCCGACTCCACAGCAGCCTGCCAAGGCCTTCAGCATATCAATGGATTCATATGTCTCTTCCATAGCAGAATTTGAAGAGGAAGTGCTTGATGAGCCTCAACATCGAAGCAAATTTGCAAATCCATGGATCCGTGAGGTTGCAGTTCTCTCCTATCGAACTGCCCTCAATGTTGTTCGCACACCCGAGCTCTTTCTCTCCAGGGAACTCGTTTTGACTGTTATGGGGATTGTCCTATCCACACTCTTCAAGAAACTCCATGACCTAGACTTCATAACCGTTAATCGCCTCCTCAACTTTTACCTCTTCACCATGTCATTGATCTTCTTCTCTTCCAATGACGCGGTCCCCACTTTCATCCAAGAGAGATTCATCTTCATCAGAGAGACCTCCCACAACGCCTATCGAGCCTCCACTTATGTCATCTCCTCCCTCATCGTCTACCTTCCTTTCTTTGCCGTTCAAGCCCTAACATTTGCACTCATCACCAAATACATGCTTCACCTGAGAAGCAGTGTGGTCAACTTCTGGTTGATTCTCTATGCAGCTCTCATAACCACCAATGCATATGTGATGCTAGTGAGTGCAGTTGTCCCAAGCTACATAACAGGATATGCCATCGTCATAGCCACAACGGCACTGTTCTTGATTACCTGCGGTTTCTTCCTGAAAGCATCGCAAATCCCAAGGTACTGGATATGGCTTCACTACATGTCTGCAATCAAATACCCTTTTGAGGCACTGCTGATAAACGAATTCAAAGGCACAAAATGCTACAATGGAGAAGCTACTGACCTTACACCGGGACCTCTGGGAGAGGTGAGGATAAGCAAGCTGCACAACACATCAGCTGCAACTCTTCCCCAAGACTGCACATTGATTGGTGAGGATATCCTTTTCTCCATGGGTCTTAAGCTGGACAATCTCTGGTATGATGTTGCCATTCTGCTAGCCTGGGGTGTCCTCTATCGATTCTTCTTCTACTTGGTCCTTCGATTTTACTCCAAGAATGAAAGGAAATGAAGCCCTCAGATGCCTCTACAAAGTCACTTTTCCATAAGATTAGCCTTTGACACAAACCAATATTCCTGCAATTTGTCTGTAATTGTCTCCATTTTTTATGCAATCTATACACGTAGAGTATATCCATGAATGCTAATACAGAAAAAAAGAAATAAAATTATCTAAGAACAGTTTATAGAATAACTGGCAGACAGCCTGAAATGGAAAGATTCAGCTGAGCCGATAAAAGCTCAAACTGAGAACCCAACCAATAATTCTCATACAAAATTAAAAGTGAAGGAAACTCCAACTACAACATAGTTTGGAGGATAAAGTAACCTCGCAAACATTTTCATACACCATCCTGCTGGTATACTAAAGACAGTAAAAACAACTGGTTCCAGAAACAACAAAACAAAGCTAATACAGGAAGAAAAAGGAGCAGCTTCAATTGTTCCTAAGCTAGCTAACATATTGTGCAATTTTCTTCTCAAGTAAAACCCGGTTACCACCAACCACCTCATCAATCTGTTTGCCATTCTTTATAAGGTAGAAGGTCGGAAGGCTACTAATCTTCCACTGGACAGCAGCTTCTAATGCCTCGTCAACATCAGCTTTCAGAAATACAGCTTTTGGATATTTTGCAGCCAAATTCGTGTAAACAGGACCCATTTGACGACAAGGGCCACACCATGTTGCAGTGAAGTACAGAATTGCCAGCCGGGAAGTCTTTTCAGCGGCTTCCAACTTAGCAGCCATATCATTTGCAGAGTGAATGCCAATAACTTGACCTGTAAATCACAGAGAAACAAGTCAACAGTCAATATAACGTATCAACGTATACATAATCCCTAATCTTCACTCCGAATGAAGCATGTAACCACTCAGACACAGATTGTTCATTCTTGCCAACGAATGAAATATGTACTTGCTAAAGCAAAGACTGCCACCAAAACTTGGAATTTTTCTTTGCAAGATAAACATCACAAATTCAATGATACAAAAGTCCAAAGGCTTATTTGAGCCATTTTGTCCAGGCACGGCGACGTGTAAGCCTCAAGGCCATCCAAGGCACTAACCTCATTTTCAAGGCAAAAAATGAACATAAAATTTCTTTGAAAACTATAATACAGTAAGTAAACGAACTAGAGGACATAAACTAACATATTGTGTTCTTACTTTAGTATCCTTAATGGAGATGGCAACGAAATTCAAATGCATTGTTCATATACTACTCTAGATATGTCCATCAAATCATCTAATCAAATTCATCATACCATCACCTCCGTCAGTGAATAAGAGGTTATTGACTGCTGCAGCAACTCCTGGTTACTTCTTTATAATTTTCAACTATTTTATAATTCACTGTGTTGGTGTGGGCATAATCTACTATCCTACGTTTTTGTTAAATGGAGCTAAAATGAAGTACTAAAATCAACTTTAAGCTCTAGTAAGCTTAATTTAGTATTCTATCAACTTTAGGCGAGTAAAACTTTAAAAGGGCCATAGAAACTCACTACAAACCTTAATAAAAAAACAAAAAAAAACAAACATAGCCTCTCATGACCTTATAGCAGTAGGAATCAGAGTACTTTCTTAAAAAGGGCAGATAAAGAAAAAATTAGCAAGGACAGCAAGCTTAGAGAGAAGGCAGAGCTATAATAAAACATCTCTCAAATCCAGAGCCATGGGGGAAGGCTGCACTGGCTCGACCCCTCTAGATCTACCGGTCAGCGTATGCCTCATGCTTGAGAGGCATAAGCCTGAAAAAATGACCTTATGCTGAGAGCGACCCTAGAGCAAGGAGCTCAGAGGAAAGCCTCAGGGCGACATGAGAAGCATTTTCACAGGACTGCCTGTATACTAAATCTTTAAAACTTTTTGTCATACAAGATAGAGAAGGAACATACCATCGTTCAGAAGTGATGCAGCTTCAGCCTTCTGCATCCAATTCAATAAAATGAACTATTATTATTTTTATTCTAGCCAAAAGGGAAAAGCTATATATATATATATATATATATATATATCTATCTATCAAACTTACCTGAGGCTGTGCTTCTTCTTTCTGTCGCTGTTTTCCACGCTCCCTACTCCTCAAGTTCCTTTCCATCCTCAAGCGTTTGTATTTCCGTCGATGCTCTTCAATTCTTTGCACGTTAGGCTCGACCTATATATTTTATCAGTCAAAGATGATAGAGGGCAATCAACTCACTGAAAACAGCAATAATTAATATTGCTAACTATAGAATTTGGAAATAGCACGTGACTTTTCCATGACAAAAAAAGCAGCTATAGTAAAAAATTTAATTGATTAGATATGCCTCTCTTAGGGGATGGGTTCAATACACCATTATACACAGTTCTAGAATTTACCTTTTTAAGCTCCACATGAATCTCATCATCGAAATCTAATTTTGATGCTGTCCGTAGATCACTTGCTGCCTCTTGCCATAAGCCCAACATGCCCCTTGCCATTCCTCGTATTTTGTATCCTTTAGATGAGTCAGGATTGATCTTATATAAATCAAACTCAAAACATTAGCAGAATCCCAAAGTAACATAATAATCCGGACACAACGCAGTCTTAATAACTACACTCCACTTTGGCAAGGTAGATTATATTAAAATCCATACCTCTAAAGCTGCATTAGCATCACGAATTGCAGCATTTGGCTTCTTCAGTTTAACAAAGACACCACCTGAAATGCAAATAGCTAAATTAACAATACTTCAAAGACAAAACTCTGGACTGTTTTTCCTGCAAAAGTCTTACCTCTGGCGGCATATAAAATTGATGATTTTGGATTCAGCACAATAGCTTCTGTAAGATTGTCTATAGCTTCATTCAGCTTCCCTGGAAGAAAATTAAATTTAGCAGCGAGACACCTTTTTGTCTCTAAGGAAGAGAAGTTTATTTAGACATCTAATCCATAGTGGGTAAGCCAATCTAACATTGGATTACTACCAAAGCCAGCCTTTTTTTAGTTAAGTCAGTTTTTCAGCAAATCAAAAACCACAAATTAAAATTTGCAAAGGCAAAGAAGGAAAGATGCCTTCAGATACTTCATCCATAGCTTTTGATTTCAATTCTTGTGCAAACTCTTGGCTTTCTTCACTTACTTCAACAGACAAATCTCCCATCTGACATGAAGAAAGAGGAAAAAGGCGGAGATAAAACTGTTACAAAAGGATGGAAAAAATAAAGTGACTATCAACAGTAAGTGGTATGTTCAATGTATTCAGATAAATGATTCTATCAATTACCATCTGCGGAGGATCAGCATCGGGTGGAACAATGTTACTGTTATCTAGTTCAACATCAGACTCGACAAGGTCTTCGTCCAAGCTATCATCTGGATTGGCATCCCTATTTTTACCCTGCTCATCGTTCATTAAGAATTTACTTTAGGAAATGTGGGCAAAATATAAGCTAATTCAGCAATGGCATATTCAGTTGACATACATATTTGGGAATTAAACACAAAGACTATCATTTTGACATAGTGCAATATTAAGGAGTTTGATATGTGCTCTAAGAGGAGTAATTAATAGAAGTACCCTTGCTTTACTAGACGAGTACTTTGGTTAATCAGCCAACAAACGCATATTTGTAGATAACAGACTATCAATTAAAAGGTTTTCTGGATAGAAGAAAAGTTCCCAAGACCCTACTTACGAGTCCGAGGTATGTATTCTTGTCAACTACCACAATTATCAGATCATTTCATTCTCATTACAGTGTGCAACATTTGAACAACTCTCGCGCATCCTTATCAACTAAAACCCTATCCCTAATTTTTCTAATGAGAAGAAAAAATGAAGCCACACAAATAAATAGATTCAGAAGGACACAGATGCACTGATCACCGAATTCAATACAGTTCCACAATTTTCAACATTGCATTTGCGAATTCTCAAGTCTCAAAATTAAAAACAAGAACATTGGTATTACCACCTAAGAATCCAAATTCAAGTTAAGTAACACACAAACAGCCCCAAATAATAAAGTACAAAATCAATTGCAGGGCTTACCGCTTTAGTGGCGGGCAAGACACGGGCACCAAGGCTGGCAACAAAAAGACGAACTTTTTTAGCCAAAAATCAACTCAAAATCCCAATGAATAATGAATCATAAACGAAAATTGAACTTCATAAAAACCACCAAATAAATAATTCATCACCTCTGCAGGTAGTTCTTGAAGAAGGCGAGAGACGGGTCGTTGAGTATGGACGGTTGCTTCTTGCACTGCTGTATGAACTGCTTCAAATCATCAATGTTCTCTGCGTCCATGATGCGTTCCAATTCAGGTTCTTTGTGTTGAAGGGGCTGTATGTTTTTCTTTGCAGAAATTAAGGTCAAATTTATACGTGAAGATTCTGGGCGGTCTTCTAAAACGCTCCCGAAAAAAACTCAACGTTAATTAATTTGTTTTCCTCTCTGATTGAATATTATTTGTTATCAAAATTTTAAAAGAATTGATTTATAAAATTGAATTGATTGAATTTTTTTTAAATCACAAAACTGTTTTGAATTGAATTTAATGAAAGTTAACTAAATTTAATTAAACTTAAATTAATAGGACGAAATTAATGGATTGAATTTCACTTAATGAAAGTGAACTAATTGAACTGAAATTATAATAACGGGATGGAACTAATGAATTGAAGTGAACTTAGGGCTGTAATTTTCTAATTCTATAGAATTGATCAATTTTTGCTGTTTGTTTGAATAAAAGTTTTGGTGTGGAATTGGTTTTTGAATATTATGTGTCATTCAATTCTATTGCTCCAATTATTTACTTTGAGCAAAGTTTTCTAACACTAATTTTATTATTTTGAAAAAATCTTGCGGGTCCTGTTTCCGGGTACATCTCGGGTTATAAGGAAAACGGGTTCGGAGCTTTCAAATTTCTACTTCCACTCCATTGTGGCTTCCTCCGTCGTCATTCAGCTCTTCTTCATCGCCGATGCCGCATGATCTGACCATAGCATTACGAAAATTCTTCAGTGAAATCATTGCTGGTAAGAACTTCTCCATTTTCTGTGTGTTTCTTTTCGAATTTCAGATCTTTTCGAATTTGAGTCTAGGTTTGATTTTTTAGTTTTTTTGGGGAATGATTTCGATAAAATGATTTGTCGGATTAATTGAACAATTGCAAAGTGGATTTTGCTGGTCTTTCTGGGCATCAATTTTTCTGTTTTGGATTGGATTTGTTAAATGTTTTTGGATTTTTGCTGATTGTTGTTTGTATAGCGAATCCATTTTGTGATTAGTCATGCTCAGTGTTTTTGCGTTAACATGGTAAAAACTTGATTTCTTTGTTTGGAATCTGATTACTACAAGGTTTGAATTTTTAAATGAATTGGATTATTTCCGGGGTTGCACACTTTTTTCTCATTGATGTTGTTTTTTCTTCTCTTGATTTGATTTGTTGAGAAAGATTCAGTTTATGGAGTTGCTTGAAAATTTTCTCTATATTTAGTATTTCAGTTCATGAGATGCTCATTGAGATGAAATTTATCTTGTGATGTCCATTGTGATGTCCATTGTGATATATTAGGCTAATGATTACTTTTGTAATTTCGTAATTTCCCATCTTCTAGGAACTGCACTTTTGCTATCACAGGTATATGCTTTTGTTGCTCGATAAACTTCAAATTTCTCTGTATCCCAGTTTTATATCATAATCATTCAGTCTCTGTCTGAATATGTAATCTCCATTGTGTTTTTGTTTCTATTCTGTCAAAATACCGGAATTGTTTGATTATATTGAAGTATAATCTTAAGTGAGTTCTGCTATTCACTAGTTATTAAATAAAGCTCCTGTGTGCAGAGTTATGTTTTCATGAGAAATTTAAATCTCGGAAGCTCTGCTATTCACTAGTTATAAAATAAAGCTCCTATATAGTTCACTGATTTCTAATAAACTCTGCTCATTTTCTTTCTTGGCACGGGCCTCTCTGATGCTGGGTCTATGTAATAAGCTCCTGTATAATTTTATAACTCAAAATTCACATGAAATGGTTTAATTATTTAGGATACATATTTTATCACACAAATTTCAAATTTATCTGTGATTGAAGTTGGTCGCCCTCAAAATCTTACAATTTAAAAAAATGCAGCTTTTTTCTGTTTTGTTAGCATGGTTGATTGAATAGTTTCTGAAGCTTCTTTGGAAGAGTGTCCCATTGGTACAAAGAAAGTATAAGTTCACATGAGAATCATATTGTAGATCTTTGGTTAAAGAAAAGAGGCTCAGTTGCTTTTGTTTTAACTAATTTTAAGCTACTGAGAGATATAGTAAAGTTGCATTTGAATGGTATGATACTGTTGCTTGTAAGTTGGGCATGTTAAATTGGTTTAACTTGAAGTTTTTCTAGTGCTCTGTCTAAATTAGAAATCAGTGAACTATATAGAGTTAAGTTTTCATGAGAAATTTCAATCTCGAAAGTTCTGTTATTCACTAGTATTAAACAAAGTTCATGTTCTGCCTAATTCAATACAAACCATCTCTGCAGACATACTGTTTCTTTGATTTTGTTCTTGTTCTATTTAATCGGATGGTGTTTGCATCTACAAGACATCATGCCACACTGGACAAACCATTCTACATCTTCCTCTAAGGACGATTCTATACACTGTTGTCTGCATTTTCAGTGTACGGTATTTTTGGTGTACACACTGCTTAAGTTTTCAAGAGTTTCCTTCTTGTTGTATTTTTTATATACTGGTGCCACGCTATTAGCAGTCTCTATTTTCTTACTGACCTCTAGACATGAAAGTGGACTTTTGAAATCTTATTGCAACTTATTCTGAAAAACAAGTTCTTTTCTTGCATGTTATCTTGTTTCAACCAAAATGACAGTAACTAGGCATTCATGTGGGTTTACAATTATATCACGCAAAAGATTCACACAATATTTGATATGATTCATATATGAAGTCATGTGTTAGTTTCTTATAGAGGGAGTAGTAGGGCTTTGAATTAGATAATACTAGTTGGAGAAGTGCTTCCTACCTATTATGAATCTTCCTTAACAAGTGGAATTTTGTACTACATGAAAATCAGGATCTTGCACATAGAGTGATCTAACTATGACTTACACCACTAGAAAACACCTGATAACATCAACATATATGAGAGTTCTTTGAGATCTTGTGCATGTGTCGTGACATTAATGGACATGATCTTGTATTAATTTTTTGTGCCACCAGCTGATGACATTGCCGTTGGTTTCACTATATTCTGATGGATTTTTATTTGTGGACACTAGAGGCCGAGAAGTACAGTACATGAGTTATTGAGAATGATATTGTACAAGAGGGCTTATACTCACAACATTGTGGAGTTTAAGGATTGCCTCACCAAGCCTACTTATTCGATGCAGCTGAAACAGCCGATGAGCTTTTATCTTCCTGGAACTGGGATGAACTGGTGAGTTCTTGAAGGATGGATATGGAGAAGATGATTCTGGTTGATAAGGATCCTCAGGTTTTGCTTAATGAGCAGTATATAGAGGAATTTGGGTTTAATGAATTTTGAAGCATGTTATTATATCTTTTATCTTTCTGCAGGTTTTGTAGTTTCGATGTTCATTCAGAATGAGAATTGCAGAGAATAGTTCATAATTTTTTGTAGCATTCTGTGCTTTATAAATCACAGAGTGGTATTATAAATTTAATATTTACTTTATTTATTCTTTTTTTTTTACCATTTTAGTGGTATTCAAAATTAATTCTCATGTTATACCATAGGAAAAGGACAATTGCAATTTTATTGGTATGTTAATACTTTAGGCATCCAAACACAAGAATTAGAATTGTAATTCCAATTCTAAAGCAATATCATTGACTAGCCAAACACTAGAATTCAAAAGGAATTGTAACACCAATTCATAGATCTAATTCTATTGAATTGTAACACCAATTCATAGATCCAATTCTATTGAATTGTACAAATTCCAATTCCAATTCCAATTCTATCAAACAAACAGGGCCTAATGAAATTAAATTGAATTGAACTTATGAGGAAGTCTCCTATGATATAGGCTCACCTATGAGGCAGAGTTTTATAGGGCTCATACTATAAGTAAATACAAAGCAAAACATATTATTATAAAGTTTTGGGGTCAAATTATAAATATCATTTTTTAGTACATATATCACTAATTATTCTTATTCCGACTTCCACTTGCTGCCACCTCATCATCCTACCTTGCTGCCACCTCATCATCCTACCTTACTACCACTTCAACCTCATCTCCTGTGACCCAAATCTCACCTCCGGCAACCCAAACCTCAACGCCGGTGACCCAAAATCCGGTGACCTCCAACCTCATCTCCGACGACCCATA
>JAAGWI010068106.1:0-10010 GCA_012274505.1 Galium porrigens var. tenue
GAAATATATTCAAATTCGAGAAAATTCATAATTTTCAATACAAAATTTAAATTCGAGGTGCTCCTATGTTGTTATTAATATTAACTTTCATTGTAATAATTGTATACGTAACACAATAATTATAAATATATATTTAACGTTCAAAATTTTTTAAAATAAGAAAAATCGATATCTAAGAAAATTATTTTTGGCGGTTGGTTATGGTGGGAAAATATAAAAATTTCTTTCATGTTACTTGGTTATCCACATTCCCCATCCTCCACAAGGGCGCGTGCCATCAACTTTTAAGGTAAACACCTACCAACAGTGGGACCAAAAACTCCATCCTCACCCAAATCAAATTCAACGCGCGCACGCTCTCTCAGACGCGCGTGGAGCATAGCCCAACAGTTAATCAACGTATTGTATATAAACATTGGGAAATTAGGCGAAAAAGCACTTCCAACTCGAAGAACCCTTCTGAACTCTGCCTCTCCGCGCCACCGCCTCTGCAGTCATCCTCCCCGTAACCGCTGATCAATCAATCACAGAAGATCGAGAATGGCGCCGTACGTCGACTCCAGGCGTGTGGAAATCTCCGTATGCTGAAAATCGATGTATGAATCAGTTATTTTCATTTTCTGTTGATTTTCGTACGGTTTTTGTATGATCATTTCACTGGGGCTTAGGCGACGGTTTCTCATTGCTGTATCTGTTAATGTGTGTTGAAAATTTGAAGTGTTGGGGATAATCGCGAGCTAGGTTTTCTGTTTGCTCGCTGAATTTGGGTATTATTTGATAAATTAGTGTTTTGGTGTGATGCTATTGCCGAGGGAGGAGTCTCTGGAGGCGGAGATTAGTGAGGGTAATGTTCTGAGGAGTCCTAGGAGTAAGAAAAAGCATAAGAGGTTGGATTTGATTTGCGAGAAGGTTTATGTTAGGAATCATCATAGAAAGGCTGGGGGAGTGAGATTGAATGGAGGTAGTGTGGGAGGAAATGAGGGTGAGCCTCGCGGGAGCGCTAATGGAGGTAGTGTGTTAGGAGATGAGAGTGAGCCTAGGCGGAGCTCTAGGGTTCGTAGAGCTCCGGAAATACTTGATGCTTCGCCTGTGCCTTCAAGGAAGAGAAGGAGAGTTGATGTGAAGGAAGAACTGTGTGGTGGTGTGGACAGGGGGAAGAGAGAGGCGCAGGGGAAAAGTAAGAATGTGTTATCTCCTCCAACTGAGTTCGATGAGGAGGAGAGTTTGAGTGGTTGGAAAACACGGTTGAGAACTAAGGGTTTAAGTGTGGGGTCTGGAGGGAGGAGAGGGAAGGAGAGCTCTTCAGTGATTGGTAGAAGAAAACTCTTTGTGGATTATCATGAGCTTGGGCAAGGAACTTCAAATGGGATACGGGAAAGTGACAGTGAAGAGGAAGTTGGTGGTGAGAGGCCATCCACTAGGAAGGCCAAAATGCTGGGGGTAGAAGTGGGCTTGGGAGTATGGGGAAGTCATAAAGAAGGGAAATTTGGAGTTGGTAGATCAGCTGCAAGGTCGAAAAGAACAAAAAGGGTTACGGTTTTACGCAGTTTAGAGAATAAAGAAATTGATTCCGGTGATGGTACAGAGAACGGAAAGGAAGAGAACAAAGAGATAACCATTGGATCGAGTGATGAAGGAAATGGCTTGGACTTGAATAATGGGATTCCCGAGATGGTTGAGAGAGCAGAGACTGAAAACTCAGGTGGTTTTCGTCCAGAGGAGCACTATAGCAATGATGACGCTGAGATGCAGCTCAATGAGATAGCAACTAACCCAGCAGAACAACAAAATGATGGTGCCACAGAAGACACTCAAGGTAGGGAGCACCATGTTGTCTCTGTAGAGATTGATGGTGCCACAGAAAACATGCCTAAATTTGGGGAACAGCATGTTGGTGCTTTAGAGGTTGAGAATACCACAAAAGACAAATCAAATGTCCTATCAAAAGTTGGAAATCTTCAGGACAAACTTGAAGAATTTGAATGTATTGGAAAGTCAAATGAGGGAAAGAAGGCTACAGAGAATGCGGAGAGACCAATCCGGATAAAAGAAGGAAGGCGTTGTGGTTTGTGTGGAGGAGGTATAGATGGTAAGCTTCCAAAAAAGCTTGTACCTGGTGCCTATGGCAGTGAGGATGACTTTTATAGTGGTAGCTCTGCCTCTGAAGAACATAACTATGATTCATTAGATGGGTTTCCAAATGAACCTGGCTGGCTTGGACGCCTTTTGGGTCCTGTCAATGACAGATTTGGTATAGCTAACATATGGGTTCATCAACAATGTGCTGTCTGGAGTCCAGAGGTACTTTCATACACTAAAATCATTTTTTCCTTTGCTCATAATGTCTGTATTCATTTTAGTTGTAAAATGTACATGTAATTTACATCATATATTTGGGTTCTGATGCAACTAAGTAGGTGTGCTGCTCATATAACCTTTGCTCCTCTGGTAATGTGCTGAGCAGAATAATAGTAATTACACTACACATGAAATTATGAAATCTGTTGTAGTAATTACACTACACATGAGCCTGAATTGAACTGAATTACACATGAAATTCTGAACTGATTTACGGTACGTAATTGATAAGAACCTGTTGGAAATCCACCTCTTTTCCCTTTTCTTGTTGAGAATTTTTTTGAATGATGCAAAGCTATTTTGATTTATGATTTCTTCAGTGTCTATCTGGACTAGAGTGATTTTTCAAAAAAAATTCTCCCGATGGTGTCTTTTTTATATCTATGCACATATCTCGATATGGTAGTCAAATTTTTATGGTAATGTAGTTTCAGCTGTTGCTACAATTGTCAGTCAACTTTTATAGTTTATAATTGTCATGTGTTGTTACAATAGCCAGTTAACTTCTCTAATTAACAATTGTCAGGCTCATTGTTGTTTTCTGTCATTAGGTTTATTTTGCTGGCTTGGGCTGTCTTAAAAATGTTAGGGCAGCACTATATAGGGGAAGAGTTTTGAAATGCAGCCGCTGTGGGAGACCAGGGGCAACAATTGGTTGCCGTGTTGATCGGTGTCCAAAGACTTATCACCTGGTTAGTTATCATCATCATTACTCTGCCAAACAGTTATGAATGTTTTCTATTTTTCTCCCTTCTCTCTCTGATATTTATTCTCTCCATTTTTCTGTTGCAATTATATTCTTGCAGCCGTGTGCACGAGACAGTGGCTCCATATTTGATCATCGCAAATTTCTCATTGCCTGTACAGATCATCGCCATATCTTCCAACCCCAGGGAAGTCAATATATACATCGCGTTAAGAAATTGAAGCTCAGAAAGTTGAAGTTGGAAGTCAGGAAAGTGGCTAATGATGCCTCCCGTAAGGACATTGAAGCAGAAGAAAAGTGGTTGGAACACTGTGGAGAAGACGAAGAATTTCTCAAGCGTGAAAGCAAAAGACTTCATCGAGATCTGTTGCGCATTGCACCTACATACATTGGCGGCTCTGGCTCCAATAGTGAAATGCAGTTTCAGGGTTGGGATTCCGTTGCAGGCCTTCAGGATGTCATACAATGCATGAAGGAAGTTGTCATTCTACCTCTTCTTTATCCTGAATTTTTTTCTAACCTGGGGATTACGCCCCCCAGGGGAGTTCTATTGCATGGATATCCAGGAACTGGAAAAACCTTAGTTGTTCGTGCATTAATTGGTTCATGTGCTCGAGGGGATAAAAGAATAGCATATTTTGCTCGTAAGGGTGCAGATTGCTTGGGAAAATATGTTGGTGATGCTGAGCGCCAGCTTCGACTTCTTTTTCAAGTTGCTGAAAAATCTCAGCCTTCAATCATTTTCTTTGATGAGATAGATGGGTTGGCCCCTTCTCGCTCTAGAAATCAAGACCAGACCCATGGTTCTGTTGTTTCTACTCTGCTCGCTTTAATGGATGGCTTAAAATCTCGAGGTTCAGTTGTTGTAATTGGTGCAACAAATCGTCCGGATTCCATTGATCCTGCTTTAAGGCGGCCAGGAAGGTTTGACCGTGAGATTTATTTCCCACTACCATCAGTGAAGGACAGAGAGGCTATTTTGTCACTTCACACACAAAAGTGGCCAAAACAAATTAGTGGGCCCTTACTGAAGTGGGTAGCAAGGAGAACTGTGGGATTTGCTGGGGCTGATCTTCAGGCTCTCTGTACTCAAGCAGCCATAATCGCTTTGAGGAGGAACTTTCCCTTAAAGGAACTTCTAGCTAGTGCAGGAGAGAATGCTCTTCTTGGTAAGAGACCTCCTCTTCCTTCCTTCACTGTCGATGAAAGAGACTGGTTAGATGCTCTTTCATTGGCACCACCTCCATGTTCTCATCGGGAAGCTGGAGTTGCCGCAAATGATGTAATATCCTTACCTCTTCCGGGGCACCTAGTCCCTTGTCTGTTACAGCCACTGTCCAAATTAATTGTCTCCCTTCACTTGGATGAACGTGTATGGCTGCCTTCACCTCTTCTTAAAGCTGCCACCTTGATAAAGAATGTAATTGTTTCTGGTCTGGCTGAAAAAAAGGTTCTGGAGGATAGATGGTGGTCTCATGTTCACCATTTGCTTCAAAAAGCTGATGTTCTTAAAGAGATTGAGGATAAACTTTCACGAACAACCATTTTGGCAGATTCCTTTGGCATGTATGATTCATCAGATGAAATTGCAGAAGATAGTTGTTTGAGTTTTAAACCTTCAAGAGTGCAGCGCGTTGGTGCTCACCCTGGCCTCTCACATTCTATTTCCTCTGAGTCAAATTTCAAATCAGGATTTCGCATATTGATATCGGGGGAAGCCAGATCTGGTCAGAGACATCTTTCTTCCTGTCTGCTTCATTGTTTCAATGGAAATATTGAGATACGTAAGCTTGATCTGGCTACTTTATTTCAAGAAGGCCAAGGGGATGCTGTTCAAGGATTAACATCAATTATGAGTAAGCTTTTATTCGCATTTCACTTCCTCACCACTAATAAGAGAGATCATTTGCTGATTCAGTCAGTTGCTTTTATAACACTTCACTTTGGGGCCCATGATTCAGAGACAGAACTCTATAGTACTTTATTTATTTCTATCTTCTGTAACTATGTTTTGTTAAATGATTGTCGATCATCTGTGGGAGTTATTCTTAATCTTTACTGAATTTAATGTGTGTAGATTTTTTTAACTCAATTTATCAAGCAATGAGCATTTTATTGCATGCGAGTCTTTCCATACATGTTGCAGTTAGGACTATACTTTTTATTGAATTACTTGAACTGGAAAAAGTTATGGATATCATTTTAATGCTTAGTGCAGCTTATCTTGTGATGAAGATGCTCAGTTTTAACATTTATTGTGGCAGTGAGATGTGCCAGTGTGGGGTCTTGCATGCTATTTATGCCAAGGATTGATTTATGGGCGATGGAGATATGCAATCAGTCTTCTGAAGAAGAAACACCCCTTTCCTCAGGCAGGACTACTACAGAAGAGTCTGCAGAAAATCCAGAGTCTCAAAATGAAGTGAAGATGGTAACATATCTGTGGAATTCCTTCATTGAGCAGGTTGAATCCATATATGTTTGCACACCTCTGATGATCTTGGTATGTTTTTTTCTTGTTTTTATTATCTATTGAGATTGTTTTAAAAAATGTATTTGAAACATTTGAAGCATCTGATAATTTGCACTTCTTTGTAGATGTTTTGATTGGGTACCTAATTTTGTAACTGCCAGATTTCTCGTTCTTTGAAAGTTTCATTTGATAATATTGTCTTTTTTTCAATTTTATTATCACACAAGTCCAAGTTTCTCTTTGTTTCATGTAGCTCTATAAGCTGATTACTTTGTTGTTCATTAAATAAACAGGCTACTTCGGAGGTTCTCATTGAAAATCTTCCTTCTGGAGTAAAGAAGTTTTTCAGCTGTGAGATGTTGGACTGTGGTCTCGTAAACCCTTATAAGGATACAGTGCCCCGTTTTGTGATGGAGATCGATGGAAACTTAAATCCTGTTACAGCAGCCAATGCTTCTGTAGGAAGGTTATTGGCGGATCTAGTTCAGTACTTCATTCATTTACTTCGGCACGGAATTCATGTAAACTCTCGTGATAAGCTGTCCTGCAATTATGAAGAAGTTACAGTTGACCCCATACACAGTAGCTCAGATCCTGGATCAATCACTCAAGGCGAAGACAAGCATTCTGTTCCTCCTGTTACACTTAACAACGTCGTTAGAGAAGGATCCAGCTTGCTTGCTGCCATTGCCACATATGGATATCATATCTTGAAGTACCCTCATTTTGCTGAGCTTTGTTGGGTTACGTCCAAATTAAAAGAAGGCCCCTCTAGTCGAATAAATGGACCATTAAAGGGATGGCCTTTCAACAAGTGCATTGCTCGTTCAGTCAACTCAAAAGAAGAGGTTGCTGTTACTTCCACTTCTAATGCGGCCAAGAGCATGAACAAGCCATGTGTAGTGAGGGGGCTGATTGCTGTTGGCCTATCAGCTTATAGAGGTGAATACTCGTCACTGAGGGTGTTTTCTTCCGAGATTCGGAAGGTACTTGAGCTTCTTGTTGGCTGTGTGGAAACGAAAATTCAGGCGGGCAAAAACAAATACAAATTCTTCCGCTTATTGTCACAAGTAGCGTATTTTGAAGACATGGTTATTAGCTGGGCATATAGCTTGCAAAGGTAAAACACTTTCACGAATTTGATGTATTTTTCCCATTTATAGTTTCATCATTTGGCATTCAACCAGTTTATTTTTCTCTTTCAGCTTAGAAGTGGATCCTCCTTACTCGGGAGGAAGCCCTCAGCTAAATGATGGTGGCAAGGAAAGTATACATATTGATGGTGGTAATGCAAACAATTCCAACAAATTCTTGAATAAATCAGAGGTGCTGGAGCAAATTCCCCAGGAAGCCATGGCTAAGGATTCAGATGATCATTGTGAGGAGCTTGCAGCTGCACACGAGGAAGTTTCTGTGCCCTGGGGTTCGGATAATTCTGCCTGTGTTTCAAAAACTCAAATTCCTCTGCCAAACAGGATTATCTCAGAGACTCACCTGCTGACTGATGACGGGCTTTATGGTGACTTGGAAGGCAGTAAATGTTCTAATGGGTTTTTGCAGAAAAATTCTGCTGCAAGTGAAAATAAACAAGGTACAGAGCTCTCTAATGGGGTGCCTCTAGAGAATGGCATGGAAAACTCTTCTTGGAGCTCTCTGAAAGTTTCTTCTGGATCAAAAGTGCCTACACTATCGTGCATGTACCATTGCTGCCCTCACTGCCTGACCAACCTTTACCAGGTACTGCTCAAACTCGTCAACGATGAATGGAAGCTTAAAGGAAGCAGTGAGACAGTGGAAGACTTTCACGATGTTGTTGCCTCTATATCAATCAGTCTTCAATCACAAGTGAGAAAATTGTTTGCAAAAGGCTCTCTTGAAATGCATAAGAACTCAGGAAGAGTTCTTGAGCCAGTGGAATGCAGCTGCCATTCTACAGGGGGTGGTGTAACTGCAGAAAAGAAGCTCTTGCAAAACGCTCGATTTGATCCCAGTTTGAAGTTCTGTTTCAGAGACGGTGTTCTTGTGACGGCACTGGACGGCAGAGGTGGCCATGAAGACCCTCTTCACTGTAAATTTGAGAGGCTGTCCCTTAGCTCTCTTGTAGATTGCATAGCAGCTAGAAAGGAAGGGTAATTCTGAAAAGCGAATGTGGTACTTTTTTAGATGGACGCCTCGTATAGAGATGTACAAAATTCAAATTTTGTGCTTGTCAGCTCAAATCCTTTCTCTACACTGTAGGTTGATTACGATGCTGCTATCTATTATTGCTAGGACTGATGTGAACAATAACAAATAGGGTCGGCTTAATTTAATGGTAGATTATTTCTTTTGCGTTATTATGATTTTATTATCAGTTGATTGAATTTTACGTTTACATGGACCGTACAATCTCCCAGAAAAAAACATACAAACCCTTCTCCGACGTAGAGGTGTCAGTTCAGGTTAAAAGGTCGAGCTCGATTTCGGGTCAAAATTATTCGGATTAAAATGGGTCAGGTTGAAACGGGTTAGATTCGGGTCGGATTTCTGTCGTGTCGGATGGATTATGTTTGGGTTGAGTGTACTTCACATTGAATTTTTTTTCAATTTCAATTAATTATGAGTTGATAGAATTTAATACTAATTACTCCGTGGTTAAAATAAATAATTTAGTTTGAGTCATATTTACAGTAGGGTAAGATCGGGTTCGGGTTTGATTGTGTTCGGGTCAAATTATCGTGTTAGAATCAGTCGCGGGTTTGTTTCGAGTCGGGTCAGGTTGGATTCAACCTATCATTTCTCGGGTTGCGTGTCAAATCGTGTCGAGTCGGTCATGTCGGGTTTTTTGGGTCAGATCTGAAACTGACAGCTCTAACTCGCCTATAACTAATTCAAATTTTAGTACGAGTGACAATGACAAAACAAAAAGATACCAAAATTATATCACACCATAACTAAATCAAACATTAAAAAAATCTTGTAGTTGTCTGTCCCTATATTATCTTCGCACATTTTTTTCTTCAGTTGATTGTTCATTCATTTCACACTTTTCACGATTTCATTTCATTTTCCTATTTTCATTATTTCTTTTCTACGCATTTACTTCTCTCTGAATAACGTGTGCAAGACTTAAGTAGGAGAAACAAAATATATGAGAGAGAATATTTTACATCTCTCGAAACTGAAAAAATAAGATTCTCTCTAGTACAAGTAAAAACGTAATTTAACTTACATATCTATAAACTCAAATCAAAACCAGAAATCAAAATAAGAAAACCCTAACAATGACACATATCTCCATGCATATTTCATATGATCCCATGCAAATTTTGTATGAACTTATCCATATAATCACTCATAAACCTAGGACCTGTAAGAACCTCCTTCCACTTCGCATGGTTGCCCTTAACAACCCTACCCACCTCACTCTCCACATCCACAACGCTCTTAATAGCCCTACACAAACTCTCCTTCGAGAACCACTCGCTATTCCCTTCCCTTTCCACCTGAACCGCAACCTTCAGCTCATCGGCCAGAAGCCTCATGTTCAATATCTGATCTGGCAAATGTGGGACCAGCACAATCTGGGAGTCACACGTCAGCGACTCCCACATCGACCCGAACCCGCAATGGTTCACGAAGCAACCGACCGAAGGGTGGTTCAATATGGCCGTCTGCTGAACCCAGCCGCCGTGTACGATTCCCCGGTCGCCGGTTCGGTCTTGAAACCCTTCCGGGAGGGCTTCTTCGACGGTTTCGCACCCAAACGGCGGTTTCAGGGCGATTAAGAAAGGCAGACTGGTTAGCTCGAATCCGAGTACGAGTTCTTGAAACTGGGGTTTCTCTAAAATGAACTGGGACCCGAATGCGCAGAACAGCACGGTTCTCGGAGCGAACCGGTTGAGCCAGGTCTCCCATTTTCCGTCCAGCTTTTCGTTTATGGATTCAGGCAAAACCGGTCCGGTTAGGAGCATCGGTTTTTTATACTCTTTTGCTATGTAGTCACACAACGGCCCTTCGATTTCTTCGCATGTTCTGATCGCGATCGCGTCGCTTTTCGCCATGGCGGTGGTAATGCGGTCATACATTATCGTACCTTGTCCGAACTCCATGAACAGGAACGATAACGAACGTGATTCATGTTTTTTCAGCACAACTTTCGATGAAGGATATCCAGGTGGCGGTTTAGCCATCTCCTCCTCTGTAATCTCTGTTATTGCCTTGTTTTGTGGCTTTCTTGAAGGGACTAATGCAATGGCTAAAGATGAGGCAGAAACAACGTTGTAGTTCACGGTTTTGAACCCGAGTTCGGACCCCAATTCGGGTATCCAGTAAGCAACGTCGTAGAAAACTATGGAGGGGCGCAGTGTTTGGAGCAGTTCTCGGATGTTACCGCGCATGGCGTCCATGGCGGTTACGAGGTGGGTGGTGAGGAAGATGGGGATGTCGGAAGCGGTCTCGGTCCCCGGAGGAAGGCCTTCTACCGCCGGCACC
>JAAGWI010068123.1:0-12510 GCA_012274505.1 Galium porrigens var. tenue
AATAGTACAGACGCTATCAGTCTGGTTAACATATAATTTAGTTATCCTTATAATAGGCTAGTTGAATTGGATGTTAATTCCACTGTAATCGTTTCTGGGCGTTTCCCATTACAATGAATGAAATTTTTCAAAAAAAAAAAAAAAAAGAATAAGGAAAAACTAGTGGGGGCACAATTTTAATTTGGTAACGCTAAATCGGGGACCCAAGTGCAAACCTTTAGAGTCAGATCTAAAAAACTTGCTAAACGCTACGCACCAAATTCCACCAAACCGCACCAAAACGCCCTCTTCCAAACTTACAGCAAAATCCCCTCCAACACCTGCACCAGATTACATTGAATTCCTATTGCTCTCCCCGCATCTCTGCAATTCAAGCTCCACAAGGTATGTCGCCGTTTCTCCACCAATTTAGCATGCAGTTCTCAACATGTATGAATCTGATTATATGTTTATTTTGTGAATTTATTTAATTTGGGCGTTGCAGAGGCCAGGGAGCAAAGCGGTGAGTCAGTTGCGTGACGCAATGCTGACGGAGAGGTGTTGATACGCTCTATATGTCACAGTCGTCGAGTCCCCATGGACAAGAATAAAAAGAACCGAACCGATCTACTTGCCGCCGGTCGTAAAACGGTACTCATTGAATTCTTCCTCGAGTTTTAGGTCTTAAGCCAGTTTCAATCGCAGCATGAATTACTGATATTGTTTAGTGAAGATTATGCTTCTGTGAATGTAAATTTTTGGAGACCAGTATATATGTTAGCAGCTTATTAGTAATTATGTTTAGGTTCTTGTGATAATTCATTTTATTTTTTGTCATTATTAGTATTTTAACATTTTGGGTGAAATGTCAGCTGCAGCAGTTCAGGCAGAAGAAGGATGGTAAAGGTGGCAAAAAGCCGGGTAAATCTGGACGCGGTAGTGGTAGTGGTAGTTCTGATGCTGTAGCTACTGTGGAACAATCTGAAAAGGTTGCGGATAAGGAAGTGTCAGTTGCAGATACTGGAGGCATGGATGCTTTGTCTGATTCCTACCCCCAGAAAGGTTTATTGGTGGCGGAGGACGAGGTTGCCACTGCTGGCCAATCGTCCGGGGATGGTGTTGGAGAATTAGTTTCAGTGTCATCAACAGAGGAGGAGAATCCAGTGGTGGAAGATTCCTCAAGGCTGAGTAGTCATGATGAAGTTATAGCTCCTCCTGAAAGTGGAGGTGATAGTGAGGATGTTGAGCTTCGTGATTCGAAAACTGCTGATCTTGGAGAGAGAGTTTTAGTTCCCCTAGTTAGTGGAGGTGCTAGTGATCCTCATGAAGATGTTGAGTTTCGTGACTCAGGAACTGCTGATACTGTTAATCTGGAAGAGAAAGCTTTGGATCTTCTAGATAGTGGAGGCGCTGGTGAGATTCGTGAAGATCTTGAGCATCGAGATTCGGAAACTGTGGAGACTGTTAATCCCGAAGAGAAAGTTGTGGTCCCCAGTGAGCTGGTACCTGTTAATATGTCCTCCCATGGTGATAGAGGAGGGGAAGAGCAGGTAACAGATGTAGGTTGTGCCTTTTCTCTTGATACCTACTGATATTTGTCCATAATTTGCTGTGCTATAAAATTGATGTATAATTATATTATTGTTTATTCCTGGGTAGGGACCATGCAGGAAGCTGGCAGTTCAGGTCCAAGGGAAAATGATATCACCAGTGAGATAAGGATTGAAAGACTGGGTTCTGGTTTTGGGAGTACAGTGGATGTGAAGGAAGTGCCGAATGAATCTGTTGCATTCAACCAGTCTGACAACGGTTCTTCAGTTGTCATGATTGGTAATATGGAAGCAGCTCCTGAGAGTGGAGCAAACACAAGTACTTCTGAGCCTTTGCTCCAGTCATGTCAGATGCACAATGCAAGAGCTGAACTAGTTGAGATTGATGATGCATACTGTTCTTCCAGTGAAGCTGTTCAAGCAGAAAGAAATAGTAAAAACGACGATGTGGAGGATGTTTATGAGAATGATGATGTGCCCATGTCTCTTGGGAGCAATATGTTGAAAGTGCCTTTTGGACCTAATCCATGGTCAATGAGTCTTTCACAACTTGCTGAGATGGTAAAGGGACTTGATGAAGATGAGTTTAGATTCTTGTACAGTTCACGAGGATCTCCTTTTGAGTCCGAGTTCAGTTGTTTTGAACGAGTAAAAGAACAGTTGTACCTCACAAGTTTTGCTAAAGATGCGAATGACCTGCAGCTTAACGAACAATTGGAGCTTGAAATGCAATCCTGTGGCCAAATCCAGAAGCTGAAGAAAGACATTTATGTGACTAGTTCTGCACTCTCTGAAGCTCAAGCGAATAATGAATTCCTTTCTGATCAGCTGGCAGAATGTAGATCTGAGCTTAATAGTTTTAGTCTTGGAAATGAGGACCTTCTTAAACAGTTACAAGGTTCCAAGGCAGAACTTGAGGAGTTTTCAGTCAAAGTTGATGATTTACAAAATAGATTGGAAGTGTCAGGGGAGGAACTGGCAAAACTGGTATCAGAGCTCGTTGATGAGAAAAATTCTGTGTCAGCTTTACGATTTGAAAATGAAAGTCTAAGTGAGAGACTCTCAATGCTGATGGAGGAGAAAATGACACTTGTTGATAATAGGGAATATCTCGTGCAGGAAAATGAGAAGATGGCAGCAGAATTGGGACAGTGCAAAGCTTCATCAGCATCAATGCTGTCTGAAAACGTCAACTTAACTGAACACCTTACATCATTAACAGAGGAAAACATAAAACTTGGCCAGGAGAAGGAGCGTCTTGTTACTGAAAATGGAAAGGTGCTTTTGGACTTGTCAGATTGCAACAGCATGGTGCAAGCTCTGCGAGAAGAAATTTCAGAGTCAAGTAGGCTTATTGTCACTGCAGAAGAAGGTAAGAAGAAGCTAGAAATGGCACAAGCAAATTTTGTTCAGGAGAATGAGAGGCTAGCTATGGATTTGGTTAATACTCAGGGTTCAATAAATGCTTTACAGATGGAGATGTCAAACCTGAATGGTAGTCTGTTTACATTAATGGAGGAAAGGAACAAGCTTGAGAATGATAAGCAATATCTTTTACAAAAGAATGAAAAAGAATTGCATGAATTGGCAGGACTACGGGCAGACTTCATCAAAGCTACAGGGCACCTGCAGGATGCAAGTTTGATTGTTGAGCAACTTACTCAGGAAAACGTGTTTCTTAAAATCAATCTGGAGCTGCATATGGCTGAGATAGCAAACTCTGAGGACACTGGTGGTCTATTTGAAAAGTATGGTGGATTGAAGCTTGCGAATGGAGCCAGTTCATCTCTAATTTCTGGCACTAAAGTTAGTGGACCTGATGTACCCCTGCCTGACAAGCATGCACTGGGTGATTTAAGTGATCCACTTGGCATTGACTTCTGGAAAATACATTTGAATGAGGCAAGTGAGTTTCTGCAGGTTCTTGAGAATGATGTTGATCGCATGCAGTCTCTATCAGCTTCATTGAGTCTGTCAAGTGGCAAACAGGTTGCACCTGCAGTATCAAAACTTATTCAAGCTTTTGAAACGAAGAGTCTTGTTGATGACGATGCAACAGCTGAGCTGCATTCATTTGAAAATCTACCTTTGGTGGATACATTCATGCAGGCCAAGGAGCAAACAAAAAAGTTGAGAGTGGTTTTTGAAAGAATGCTACAGCAGACTGATAATATTTGTATATTTCTTGAAGAGGAGAGAAAGAATAGACTATCTACCGAAGGTTTCAATGCAGAGCTAAAGGCAAGCTGCAATTTCTGGGAGAATCATGGCAATAATTTGGAAACAGAAAACATTGAGCTTGTGATCTTTTCTGAAGCTCTTAAGCATCATATTTCAAATTCTGAAGAAAGTCTCAGGAAGCTTCTGGTGTCTTTTAATGATTTGCAAAATCATGGAGCTACTCTTGATGCAGAAAATAGTCTGCTTAAAGTACAGCTGAGGAACTTTCGAGAAAAAGTTACTGAATTTCATAGTTGTCTTAATGATACTTGTAGGAGTTCAGAACAACTGGTTTGTTCAATTCCCGTCACAATGGAAGTTCATCATGAGGAAGTTGCTGATACTGGTGTGGTACTCAACGCAGGTTGGAGAGCTTTTGTTACTCAGATTATTGATGAAGTCCGGAGGCTGGATTTTCCCATTGAGACAGTATTCTCCATTATACTGTCAAGCAACAAGGAAAACATCTGCCATGTAAGTAGCATTGTTGCTGCTTGCATTGATGTTGCCACCAAAGTCATTGAAAGTCTGCAGGGACAGCTTCATCTTGCTCAGAGAGATCATCACTCTGTATTGACTAAATATACAGATCTGAATAAGGAATTTAATGATTTGCAAGGAAATAATGAGGTACTTGCTAGTATCTTGGACAGCACCTGCAGGAAGCTCTGGAGCATTGTTGACTCCAGCGGTCATGTAGAAGGAACTGACTCTGTTGTAGAAAATGAGAAATTGGTGTACCCTTTAGATCCTAATGTTTTCTATCACCTTCTGGAGGAATTGCAAGACAGGCTTGATGAGAAATCACAGCTTTTAGCTGATAATGAGAAGCTCAACTCAGATATAATGGATAAAGTGAGGGAAATTGATGGACTGAAACAGAGATGTTTTGATATAGACGTGATTCTGAAATTGTTTAAGTATGTTGGAGAAGAATTTATGCTGGATGCTGGTGATGTTAATCCTATGGATCCTCTGTCAAGCCTGGAGTCTTTCATTCACAAACTCACTCAGAAGTACAAGGAAGCCACTGAGCTGGTTGGGTTGTCCAAGGGAAACTCTGCCATGAATGAAATGCAGCTTGAACTGGATAATGTGACTATGTTACTTGTTCAGTACGAAAATGATAATTTTGTTCTTAAAGAAAGTTGGAGAACAGTGATCAAGGATATCTCTGCTCTTCAAGCAGAACTGTTGGAGAAAGTTGGTGAAGTTGAACAGTCAGAGCATCGTGTTTTATCTCTCAGGGAAAAGCTTGGTACAGCTGTTTCAAAGGGGAAAGGTTTGATTGTGCACCGTGAAAGTCTTAAACAATCCCTTGCAGAGACTTGCAATCAGCTGGAGACCTGTTCACAGGAGTTGCAGTTAAAGGATGCAAGGATAAATGAACTCGAAGCCAAACTGACGACCTATTCAGAGGCTGCTGAGCGCATGGAAGCTCTTAAATCGGAACTCGCGTACATCCGTAACTCAGCTACTGCATTGCGAGAATCGTTTCTTCTTAAGGATTCCGTTCTCCAGAGAATTGAGGAAATATTGGAAGATCTTGAACTGCCAGAGCACTTCCATTCCAGGGATATAATTGAGAAGGTTCATTGGTTGGCAAAGTCGATCTCTGGAAATGTTTCTGTTGCTGATTGGGATCAGAAAAGTTCTGTTTCATTTCCGGAGAGTGGATTCACTGGTATGGATGGATGGAAGGAAGAGACACAACCCAATCAAGATTCTGTTGATGACTTCAGAAGAAGATACGAGGAGCTCCAAGGTAAGTTTTATGGGTTGGCGGAGCATAATGATATGCTTGAACAATCTTTAACGGAAAGGAACAACTTAGTGCAGCGTTGGGAGGAGGTTTTGGGAAAAATTGAAGTTCCTTCACAATTGAGCTCCCTGGAGCCTGAGGATAAGATTCAGTGGCTAGGATGTGCTCTTTTAGATTCTCAGAACGAGTGTCAGTCTTTCCAGAAGAAGATCGACTACTTGGATACTCTTAGTGGCTCATTAACTGGTGACCTTGAAGAGTCTAGAGTTAAGATTTCTGAACTTGAATCCGCTTACCATTCTGTGATTATGGAGAGAGAGAATCTTGTGAAGAATTTGGATACTTTGACTACTGAATGTGGTGAATTGTTGAAAAAAGCATCATTACTGGAAACAGAAAAAGATAATCTGTTGAAGGAAATAGCTTTGCTGCAAAAAGTGTTGGATGAAAAGCTCGTAGCTGAGGAGCATGCCCATCATGTTGATGATAAAGTTAGAAGATTTTGTGATCAGATCCGCGATGCTCTTCAGGATTCTGTCTCACATGGTCCAGAATTTGCTTCAGATAATGTGGAAAATTTGGAACATTTGCTAGGAGAACTTGTAGGGAAATGCAGAACACTTTCAATGGTTGGTCATGTCAATTCTAAGGCTGGGGATGTGAATTTCAATGAAAATGCTAGTCTCTCTCTACATGAAGAGAAAACTAGAGATTGTGGTGATGCTGAGGATGTGGTAGCCCTTGGCAAAAAGCTTGAGGATACTCTGGGTGAATTAACTTACTTGAAGGAGGAGAGGGATAAGTACTTCAATGAAAATCAGTCTCTGGTTCATGAAGTAGAAGCATTGTGTGCAAAGAAGTCAGAACTGCAGGAGCTTCTTAATCGCGAGGAACAAAAGTCAGCTTCTTGGAAAGAAAAGTTACATACTGCTGTTAAAAAGGGCAAGTCTTTGGTACAACAAAAAGACAATATGAAAAAACAAATGGATGAAGTAAATGGTGAACTGGAGTGTCTCAAAATTGATCTCACTGCTCGGGAAAATGTCATTGCTGATTATGAGCAGAAGGTTGTGAACCTGTCGATGAGTCTTGAGAGGATAAAATTAACTGAAGCTGAGTGTGCTTTCTTGAGAGACACTTTGTCCGATACTGAACGCCACCTAGGGGAGAAGGATCATATGTTGTCCCTGATTGAGGATTATTTCAAAGATTTTGAGGTTGATTTTGGTTTTGGCTCTGGAAATCTCCTTGAGAAGCTTGAAGCATTTGGGAAAAACTACCATGATCTACGTGCTGCGTTGTATTCTTCTGAGCAGGAATCGAGCAAATCCAAACGAGCTTCTGAGCTACTACTTGCTGAGTTGAATGAAGTTCAAGAAAGATATGATGCTCTTCAAGAGGAGCTTTTCAAGGTTGGCGCTGAGCTGTCAGAACTTTCTCAGGAAAAGGAGTTGTCTGAAGCTGAATATTCTAAAACTCTTGCGCATCTTGAGAAGCTACTTTCTGCGAGATCAGAAGAAAGAGACAGTCTCTTCTCTGAAGTCCTGACGTTAAGATCTTCTGTGGATCAATTGCGGTCGGGGATTTTTGCTGTTGATAGCTCTCTCACTGATGTTCTTTCTAAGGATATGGAGGTTCTTCGAAATTTGGATGCTAGCATTAAATCTTGTATAAAACCAACAGAGAGTCTTAATGCAGCTACTATGCCTACCTTTGGTGGATTTTCTCCTACATTGGAAAATAAGGTATGGTTAGGTATGGTTTGTTATTTCATATTATTGCATGGCTCATATAGTTTAAATGTGTAGTGTTCTTTTGATGCTTTCCCTCTTGTATAGAAGGCGGTCAATTTATAAGCCAGTGTCTCTTAGTCCATCAGTTAAAATTTTCATTTCAAATATTAATCTATTATCAAATTTTACTTGATCAATGTTGTTCACTGCCTCCTTGCTACCTGTGGAACAGTAATAAATGCATGGCTAGGAATTAAATTTGATGCTGGAGATGCATAAAATCATCCATTGTTACTGTGTTCAGGAGCCTTTAAATATAAATGTGTGACAACCATCCAATTTGTGAATGCTTTGCTTGCAGGTTTCCAAATCAGAAGTTAGTTCTCTCATGGAGCGATTGCAGAGACACTCCAGGTCACTAAATGAAGAAGCTAACCATATCTTTGAAACGGTTAGGGCTGTGTACACAGAGGTGGTTTCACTGAAGGAGGCATTTGGAACCAAAGACAGAGAACTCGTGCAGTTAAAATCCACATTGAATGACAAAGATTCGGAGTTACTTCTTATGCAAAGGAATTTTTCACTGCTTTTGGATGCTTGCAAGATCTCAATTGCAGAAATTGAGAATTGGAAGGCTCAGCAAAGTGAGATCAGTTTTCCTGATGAAGCTCCAGATGTTAGTTTGAACTCTCAAAGTTTTCTCGGTAAAGATGCTTCTACATTGGGAGTTCATTCAATGTCCGTGGAAGATATCACGACTTTGAGAGAGAGACTGTTGTCAGTGTTGAAGGATTTGATTACCAAGAAAAATACAGTTGTAGAAAGTAGCCAAAAGGAAATGAAGGCTTTTATATTGAATTTGCAGAAAGAGGTTCATGAAAAGGACATCCAGAGAGAGAGGATATGCTCGGAGCTTGTTGGACAGATCAAAGAAGCAAAAGCCGAGGCAATGACTCACTTGGAAGACCTTCAATCAGCAAAGTCCCAGGCTAATGATTTGCAGGTTCGATTAAGTGCGAATGAAGAGAAGCATTCTAATTTGGCAATAAGAATTAAAGAATTAGAAGATCGAGAAGCGATGTGTGTTGAATTGCAGCGGAGGGTTAGCTCACTGACAGATGCCCTGGCTGCAAAAGATCAAGGTATTTTTGTAATTTTCTATTCTGCTGCCTCATTTTTTCTTTTATGGAATTTTCCCATTTTCTGTTTGCTTGAATTCTTTTCCATCTCTTTCAGAAATTGAGGCTTTAATGCAAGCCCTTGATGAGGAGGAGTCTCAAATGGAAGGGCTCTCAAATAAAATTTTGGAGCTTGAGGAAGATTTGCTAAAAAAGAAACAGGACCTCGAAAAAGTAGAAGCTTCTCGAGGAAAAGCTTTGAAAAAACTTTCATTGACTGTGGGCAAATTTGACGAGCTGCATAATCTGTCAGAAACCCTCCTCTCTGAGGTTGAGAAGCTTCAGTTACAGTTACAAGAGCGGAATGAGGAGGTATCTTTCTTAAGGCAAGAAGTCACTAGGTGCACTGATGAAACACTATCAGCAACACAGATGAGCAACAGAAAAAACTCGGATGAAGTTCTTGAAGTTTTGAATTTGCTAGACACAATGGTTTCTCAGGTTCAGGTACCTGACATATCCATTAGTGATGCTGACACTAATCAAGTTAAGGATTACAAAGTCAGATTGCAGAAGAAGATAGCCTTCATTTTATCAGAATTGGAGAAGATGCAGGGATTGGTTCAAGATAGAGATACACTGTTGGGTGTAGAAAGGAGTAAAGTTGAAGATTTGAGTAGAAAAGAACAGTTTCTTGAAAAAATGCTAGTTGAAAAAGAGTCTCAATTGACCATGCTTCGGCGTCTTGTTGATTCTGGACAGGCAACTAGTTCAAGCTCTGAAATTGTGGAAGCTGATCCACTGGTATGTAATTTAGGTTAACTCTTCAAAGTAACTCCAAGAAACATTTCAAACCAAAATTTAGTACTTTCATTTTTTCAGAGCATGCCCGTTTTGTTTTAAATTACATGCAGAGTTAATTTTTTTGGTTGAATTGGCTATCAATTTGATTGTCTTTGGGTGGTGCAAGTACATTGTTATTTAGGCATGGGACAAATTAATGAAATGTAGTTGGGATGGGATGAAGTCGTGTTTTTTGTTCTTTAGTTTGTAAGGATATCCTTTTACTTTAGCTGTGACATTAGGTTAATAACTGGAGAAACTCTCTTTCATATCTCTTATTTATTTGTGCAGTAGGTGGTAGGGAAAATATAGTATTGTATGATTATCTCATTGATCAAAGTGCGTTTTCCCCTTAAGAAAATAGAAGCTATCTTCTACTTCAGATTGTTGTTAATATTTTCTTCAATCTATCTTTCAACTCGGTGTTCATGACCATGCATTGTTATGCAGATCAACAAACGGGCAGCAACTGGGACTGTTGCACCTCAAGTGCGGGGTGGTCGGAAAACAAATAGTGATCATGTCGCAATTGCTATAGATATGGATCACACTAGTCCGATTGAGGATGAAGATGATGATAAATGTAATGTCTATGCAGAAATGAACTTTCCAGTTATATGTCTTAATTGTTGATTGATGAATTTGGTTAAGGAGGGTCAAAGCCCTTTTTGTATCCTTGAATTGCTTTTTAATTCCAATATTTTCTGTATTGCAGCTCATGGTTTCAAGTCACTCACCACATCGAGAATCGTCCCTCGGTTTACAAGACCAGTATCTGATATGTTTGATGGATTATGGTACTCTTTTCATGTTTCATTCTGGCAACAAAATGATTTGCATGCAAGTATTATGATTGGATGTATCCATATATTTAGGATCTGGCTAATTGATTTTATTCTTGTTGCTGCTCCTGTCAGGATGTCTTGTGACCGGGCACTAATGCGACAACCAACTCTGCGGCTTGGTGTTATAATCTATTGGGCCATTATTCACACTCTTCTTGCAGCATTTGTTGTTTGAGAAGCTGAACTGGTTTGTTCTCTTGCATTCTCCCACTCATCTGTCCCTACCTTTTACTAAGGCCCCTCAATAACATCTATGATGGAGAAATTACAGTCACCACATTGCTGTTGTCCATGCATGTCCTTTCTTTGCATTCTGCTCTACATTGTTTGTATTCTGTGTAGTGGATGAGATGTAAGCTGAGTCATTTTCAATCAGGATAAATTGAAAGTCTTCAAGTTTTATGCTGCAATTTCTACTGGGTAACTTTTATTTTATCAAGGGAAAATAACAAAAAAGTTGTGAGGAACTGACACAGAAATAGTTAACTTAGGAGGAACATTTGTACCCCAAGGTTCGATGAACGTAAATAAACCATGTAGTATTGGAAGGAGTAAACCCATTGGACCTACACCATCTGAGCATTTCAAACCTTACGAGGCCTATATGATGATGTCATAAGTTAAATATTTGGAGGATTTTACTAAATAAACCATGTAGTATTGGAAGGGCGGAGTAAACCCATTGACCTACACCATCTGAGCATTTCAAACCTTTCAAAATTTCAGAAAGTATGTTTGTAATTTTATCAAACCTTGGGGTTACTAATTCACTTTGGCCATTAGCATATGACACATGAAGAGGACTATACTTCCACAACTTAATGTTAAACATATACAGTATATCGTCTTTTGATTATCTTAATGTCATGGACCTTATCTCTTTTTCATTTGGTTTTACAGATGCAAGCTACTTTTGGAGTTGCATGTATGGTTTGCTGGCACGTGCATCTGTAATATACTGTATCAGGTTTATCATCATAGATGTGGTTCATTTATTCATTATTTGATCAGTTGCTTAGCTGTGGTCTCCAATATTTTTCCGTGAATCACAGATTAGTTGTGTCGGGATCAATATCAGGTTCTTCGTTGTAGAATACAAACTTCAGGATGGTGTTAGAGCCCAGCTGTCTGTAGGTTATGCACCTGCGTGTAACCCATTAATAGGTAAAGGTTTTTGTTATTGGGTAAAATCAGAAGAAAAGAGAGTTTTTTGGGATACAGTTTTGTTAGGTACTTATGGGATATGTTGTTATAAGAGATCATTATGCTAGCGCAAATGTGATACACAAGTCAAATTAATGTGGCAGATATACTTTTTTTTTTGTAAGGAATGTGGCAGATATTCTAGTCATATTTCTGGTTGGAATTTATCGTTGGAGCTGAATATACAAGAATTTTGGGAGTATTATGTGGCTAGTTACCTCTCCAGTTTCTCGGACATGCAATGTATTTGGAGTATATGTTTTGTGCTATATATCACTAATCTGGTACTGTATCATGCTCAAATTTTGTGTGATAATACAATAATAGTGTGATTTGATATGAGCAATAAAAGATTTACAAAAGGTGGTAAATTTTTTATTGAGTCAATATTTTAATTTTCAGCTGATCTGTTTTGACTTAAATTTATGGGTTCAATTTAGGGTGTTGAAATATTCCATTCCTAAAATTTAAGGTTTAGTAAAGAAACTCTGGTAGATGATGAAACTATAATTTATGATTTCTCTTAGTTTTCTCTCAAATTAAGTACCACCATAGCATTATAAGTTGGTTATCAAGTTTGGTGATTTTTATTCTCTCTATCGTTTACCCCGTTGCTGGGTGGATGATATGAGTGAAAATTTGATGTATGAAAACAAAAATTACATATGTTGGTGGGCACGTGTGTTTTGTCGGTTTAAAACTTTCAAGAATATTATTGGCGCTTCAATTTTATTTATGTGTGAAATTGATAAGAAAACAGAGGTTGAGTTATACACAGTGCAGAATTTTTTACTCGACTAGCTTGGTAAAACATAAATTGTACAAGATTATATATATGAAAATAGAGTCGATTTGACACCTCTTATACTTGTGATGAGTTTAAAATCAAATTTGCTTTCACCGCGCTAAACGCAAAACAAAAGTTACGTCTTCTTAATCTCCCAAGTAACAAAGCAATAATGCTCTCCATAGTGCTCTTAATCTCCCAAGTCTTCTTTCCTTTCTTGTTTGCTTCTTCAACTTCATCACACACTAGATTTAAGGAACAACCCCACTTTCCCCTTCACTTTGATGCAGCTAGAAAAACTTCAGGTCAAACCTCAAATGCTAAAGTCATGGTTCGACAGACAAAATATGAGAAAGTCTCCTATGAAATCGTTCTTTACTTCACATTTTATAAGGTTATTTTATTTGTTCTATGAGAAATTTGGAAGCGTAGGAGCAAAAAGGCAATGAAAAATATTGGTTTAAATCCGG
>JAAGWI010068289.1:0-10738 GCA_012274505.1 Galium porrigens var. tenue
ATAAGAATGCTCTTTGATTTGTATTTATTTATAATTATGAGTTTTATGACGCTCTGCATCACTATTTAACTGCTATAGGAGATTTTATCAAGAAATTAATAGTTAAATTCATGTACAAATAATGTAAAAAAATGATTCTCAACAATTCGAATATGGATAGAAGGAGGGAAGCACAAAAAATATGTCACTTGAATTCAGTGTCAAAATTAAACATGACATTAAACGTTTGGATTGATATCCTAAATTAACCCACCAATCAATTAACCCAAAACATGTCTTTGAAAAAATCAACCTAAAACATGATGCTCGCATGACTAAAACCAAAATCACGTTTGACTCATCAGCCTAAATGGACCTAATTTGATTTGCGAATGCAGTCATTTTAGTCAAACTCATTTCATTACGCCCAACAGCCGCTTACTTACCTGGTACAGTTGACCAATTAACAAGGAGTAATCATTTGAACCTACTTCTAATGCATAAAAGTGCACAGTAAAAATAAATTTTTAAAAAAAGGATGGCCGTGATTACCAAAACCACAGAAGGGGCTGAATTTGAATGCAGGCAGTAAATAGTTGGCATGAATTTAGGATTTTTGTTTAATTTTCAACTCCAAGGACCAGATCCAGGTAGAAAATTAGCGCCTTGGGAAAGACAGGAAAACGACGTGTATTGCCAGCTACAGCCAAACAGTATTAAAAAACACAGGGGAGATTGCTAAAGTGGGGCGTTCCGGTTTGGGAAAGTTGTCAACCTGAAAGCCCCACCTCCCACTCCGTTGCCCCAACCCAAATCCTTCTTGAAGCTTCAAAGTTCTCTTCTTCAGTCTCTCCTCCATCTTCAGGTTCGTTGGTTCAAGTTTAAGCTGTTTTTGTGCTTCTGAATCTGGGTTTATCTTCTTCTTTCTTTCTTTTTTGTGTAAATTTTAATGGATTTGTGATTTAGCTGGACTGTAATGATTAGGGTTTCTAGCTAGTTCTTATTTTGCGCCTTTTAGTCCAAAGTAGTTGAATTTGGTGCTCTACTTTTTCAATCAATGTGTGTGAATTGTGATTGTGTGTTTGAACTTTCAGATTCAGTTGGTTGGGGAGGGGTTGAAGGAGCTTAGGCAGCAGCTTTTGGTGACTGGAGTGTGGCTTCTTGACTTTGAAAACAGCATATTTTAGGCTTGTAGTGAGGGAAAACCGCATGTTTTAAGAATTTTGAGGTTGGAGAATTGTTAAAGTTGAGATTTTTAATTGATACATAGTGGTCTTGGTGGTTAGGGATTCGTATGGCTGTTGCTGAGTGCAGCAGCATTAATGAGTCGTCGCAGTTTCCTTTCTGCTGTTATAAAGTTGAAAACTTGAAAGAAACTATTTTGGGAGCGGAGCAGACTAGGAACTTGAAGGATTGGTATGCTCTTGGAGGGCAATTGGGGCTGGGACAGTTTGGTATAATCAGGGAGTGTTCTGATAGATTGACTGGAGAGCTACTGGCTTGCAAGTCGATTTCTAAAGAGAGATTGGTCACACAGGAAGATGTGCGAAGCATCAAGCTTGAGATCGAGATCATGACTAGGCTGTCTGGGCACCCAAATGTGGTGGACCTGAAGGCAGTTTATGAGGATGCCGACTGTGTTCATCTGGTGATGGAGCTTTGTGCTGGGGGTGAGCTTTTCACTCAGTTGGAAAAGCATGGGAAGTTCCCCGAGGATGAGGCTAGAGTGCTTTTCAGACACTTGATGGAGGTTGTAATGTATTGTCATGACAAAGGGGTGGTGCATAGAGATCTGAAGCCGGAAAACATCCTACTAGCAACAAAAGCACCTTCTTCTCCTATAAAGTTGGCTGATTTTGGTCTGGCAACCTACATTAAACAAGGTAATATTTTTTTCTATGTTCTTACAAGTTTTATTGATGATCTTCAGTTGAAAAAGTGGTTGCTTTACTTAATGTAATTTGTATGTAAAAGCAGGACAGAGTTTGCAAGGAACTGTTGGTAGTCCATTCTATATAGCTCCTGAGGTCCTTAAGGGGGGTTATGATCAGGCAGCTGATGTCTGGAGTGCAGGAGTTATCCTTTACATTCTTCTGAGTGGCATTCCACCATTTTGGGGGAAGACTAAGTCACGGATATTTGATGCTGTTAGGGTGGCTGACCTGCAATTTCCCTCCAATTCCTGGGATTGCATATCTCACTCAGCCAAGGAGCTCATTAAGGGAATGCTATGTAAAAACCCTTCTCAGAGGCTTTCAGCTCAGCAAGTCCTAGGTTTGTTCCCAACCACGGCATGTTAGAATTTGAATATGTCGGCATCTGCAACTCTTTATCTGATGTGAATTTGCATATTCTAACTTGTGATTGCGTTTGGCAGATCATAGGTGGATAAGGGATTGTCAATCATTTTCTGAAGAATCATATGGTGCTAGGCATATGGAGAGAATTGGTTTCCCTTCTGCACTTATTGCCCGAGATCAGGATTTCAGCTTTGGAACTGGACTGTCTTTAAGAAATGACATCGAAGTGCCTCCACTGACTTGCAGATCATCGTTTTCTTCCATTCTAATCACACCATCAACTCCTCGCTGCGATCCTGCTGGATTTGCTTTTCAAAGTAGCTCTGTTGAAATTCACAATACAATCTTGTCGATGCCAAGCTTTGCCTTTATGAGTCCTAGTCTTGGCACTGCATCTTTAGGACACTGTGCATTGAATCTCTCAGTGGATTCACTTCACCAAGGTATATTTTTTTCATTTATTTGACCTGCCATGTCTTACATTTGGTGTTAGAGTTAGACCTGTTACTTATTACACGGTCTCCTTATGCAGAGACAAATTTGGGGGTTCCATTCGTGCTGCAAGATTTTAAGAAGGGTGGTTCAAAGACACTAGGCATCCAAAACAGGAGGAACAATACAATTAGTCTCGGCGAATTAGAGCAGTTAGACCTCATGGTTACTGAATCAGTTATTCGCTGGGCTTCGTGTACACACCTTCCTACTGCCATGTCACTCAGGTCCTCTCTAGTGTGTTAATAAGTCCAGAGGCAGTTAACAAAGGTGGTCAGCCGGGTGTCCTCTTAATTATAAACTGATAGAATGATTGAATAGTTGATAGGAAAGTTTGAATGAAGCTGATATGTTGTGCTTGCTGTTGGTTTTTGGAAGATCTTGATCACGAGTTACATAGTTGTGATTGCTGGATTTGCAAATCTTGATAGCGGTGTGTTTAGTCAACATGGTGTAGATGGCTCATTTTGTATAACTGTATCGTGTGACATTTGGGGTACCTGTATCATTTCTTTGGCTAAAAAAAATGCATGTCGAGGTTTTTAAGCATGTTTATAATACAGTAATAGTTGAAATTTTGCCTATTGTAAAATTGTTTGAGAAGATGATCCAGCGTGTTTTTTTGCGATCAGAGGTTTTAAAAGAATTGGCTTTGAAAACGATCCAGCGTATGATACTACTGGTTGTCTGGTTCTATGAACATAGGTTAGTAGTTTAGCTTCATTCACTAGATGAGAAGATAAGGTTTGATCCCAACTGGTTGGACGAAAATCAGACTTACTTGAATATCAATCAGGAAACCGTTTCTCGCAAAACTTTATTCTTTCAGAACAACACTAGATGGAATGTCAAATTCAGCACCCGAATTCTCCATTCATCTGCAAGCTTACCCAAAACAGACCAACCTACAAATGTTCATTCTCACCTACACCAAACGTAAGATCTTACAGGACTCCAAGCTCATTGTTCACCTGCTACAACAGTGCAGATCAGCCAATTCAGACAACTACCAAGACATCGAAACCTGAAGCATATACTGTCAAGTTTCAGACACTCTCATCCTGCAAGCTGGGCATCTCCAGATACCCTGATTTCAAATACAATGCACGAGGAGGCACAGGTACCGGGAAAGGCTCAACGAGCCCTGAGGATGATGACATCATCCATGTCCACTTCGATTTGGACACACTATTCATTCCTCCTCTGACAACCGCCACAACAAGTTTCTTAGGATTGCCATTGCCACCTTTTCTCAGAATTGACATAGCTCCAGAGGTGTTAAGAGGAACCATCAACCAAGATACCGGCAAGGTACATAAACTAACGGAAATACACATGTACAGAGTTTCCTACGATCATGCTAACTTTTGTGCCTGAAGTACAGGTGGATCTTGAGTTCATAGCCAAGTTCTGGTTTTCAGTTGGGCAGCTTTACAAAGCCCCGCCATTGCTGGTCGGAACTGTGTTAACATCGGGGGAATCTACAGGAACCCTGAGAAGTGGAAGAGGGAAGAGGTTGGATGACGAAGGGAAATGCCAGCTGGTCGGAGTTGCCACTGTCCAACCTATCAGCGACTCCTTGATGAATTCATTCCTCGGCCTGCCTACCGAGTGCCTTGCTGAGTTGAATGCTATCATATCACTTTCCGTTGTGTAGAAATTAAGTATACCTATAAAACATCATACTGTGTATCTCATGTCGAGTGACATAGGTGTTTATTTTTGTGTCCAAATCGTGGTGATTTGGTAGCAGATATACTGAATGTAAAATGCGTTTCACCACAAGTGTAGAAAATCCAGTACTATCAGAAATCAAAAGGGCTTCTATATATTTTAAATAGCTTGTATCCAAACAAATTGCTATTGCAAAATACATCTAGACTATCTAATGCACGGGAACAGGTTTTACAATGTGGAAAGCTGATGTTTGTGGCTAACAAGAAGAGCTATTGTTCTGCTACCTCCCGGTAAGCTGCAGCTGGCTATTAAACAAAACAGACATGTTACCTCATTTAGTAAGCAGACAGACTTTTAGGGGAGTACAAACAGGAGAATGGTAAACTAAACTCACCTGAAAATGTATTTGAATGACTTGTATATACATCGATTGTGCTGAGAGGGCAGTCCCTCTCCGTTTAGTAGTATCACTCGAATGCAAGTCTCTGAGTGCCAACAAGGGCTGCGTATTGGCCTTTCCTACTCAGCAATTCAGGGTGTGTCCCTAATTCAGCAATCTTCCCATCTGAGCAGAGCGCAATCTGGTCTGCATTTTGAACTGTGCTCAATCTGTGAGCGATTACCAATGTTGTCCTTCCCTTCATCAGACGGTTCAGAGCATTCTGGACAAGCCGCTCACTCACAGCATCCAATGCACTAGTAGCCTGCAGTATTTGAAGCAGACAGATGTTGAGTAATTAGGTATAGTTAACTTGCAAATGCCAGGTAACTGCTAAAGCCTAGAAGCATACCTCATCCAGAATCAGGATTGGAGCATTTTTGAGGAGTGATCTTGCGATTGCAATTCTCTATGATCCACCATTCCAGTTAGTAAACTATAGAATGAAAAAATGTCCACAAAAATTACCCCCACAAATCATTTGATTACCTGCCTCTGTCCCCCACTTAAAAGGCCCCCTCGCTCACCAACTAGAGTGTCATAACCCTATCATCAGACAAGCAGGTGAATACTGGAGCCTAGCTCAGAAACTGAGATGGATCAAGGAACTGTTAAAATGACTACCTGTGGTAATGAGATAATGAAATCATGAGCATTAGCAGCTTTTGCTGCTTTTATCACATCGTCTCTGGATACGTATTCATCAGGTAGCCCATAAGCAATGTTCTCTCCAACAGACACAGAGAAAAGTACAGGCTCCTGAAGAAAATTAAACATAAAGATAAAACTTGGGAAATTGGTACAAGACCAAACTATTTTCCATGAATATTGTCTCTAATGTAACATGTGAGATCATTCAAAGCAAAGCACGGGCTAAAAAAGTAGAATGCTGACAGTTTAAAAGTATATAAGCTTCTTCGTTGGATCTCATCTAGTTTTGGATCTTGTTTATAAGGGAAATGTGTGAAGATGTTTATGCCTAATCAAGTGTAAAGTTTTATCTCAAGTAACTTTACAGTTGATGGTGAACATAGAGACTACAATAACAGGATAAATATCACGCACTATCATTTAAGTGTAAGGTTCAGTAAATATACTTGATTCACTATTGAAACAACTCGAGCCCATTCTCTTTTATCAAATGTTCTCACATCCTCTCCTGCAACAGTTATCCGGCCGCTGGTTGGCTGAAACAAAACAAATATGTAGGAGTATTTAACTAATATATTATGTAATGTACTGAAGCTTCTTGCTTTAAAAAATATCAACTATGTAATGCACTGAAGCTTCTTGATTTTCAGAACACTAAAAATTAAGCAAACCTCATAAAAACGAGCCAATAACTGTACTATTGTACTTTTCCCTGCGCCACTTGGGCCAACCAGTGCAGTAACAGTTCCATGTCTTAAATTGAGATCGAGACCACGTAGAATCTCAACGTCAGGCCTCAATGGATAAGAGAAGTAAACATCTGTAATCCAAAATTCGTAAAAACTCAGGAACATGCAGGTTTTGAAAGAAAACCAGAGAAAGTTAAATGACTACCAGGGGGTGAAAAACATTTCTTGAACCATGTGATTTACAGAGTTCAATTAAAAAGTTTCTCCAAACCGCAAAGAAAGAAAGGAGCTTAATAGCTTTGCATTTCCAACACTTAAAAGCAAGAAATGATGCTGAGACTTGATTATTATTGTGATGATGATGACAAGAAAAAATTCAATCCTTTAGCACAAATTCTACACATTTTAATCAGTTGCAACAGTGGACATTGGAAAGATATATCATCATATTCTACATACCTTCAAGACGAATGTCACCAGACCTAGCAAGACTACGAACACTGCCAGCTGATTTCGAAGAGGTTCTGTATGTCCTGTCGAGATATTGTGCTTTACTTTCAGAACCATTTGCATCAAAAAATTCAAACTCTTTATCATGTGTCTTATTTTGCCTGATTTCTTTTTGTAAAGCATAAGCAAGCGGCTCATCAATGTCAGACTCGGATAAAACAGAATTAATTCTATCAGTAGCTGCAAAGGCGCCACGAAGGTCCCCAAAGGTGTTGACCAGGCCTTGAACCTAAAAGACCAATATATTAAACATCTTAAGAACCCCTAAACAGGAAAAAAACATGTCAAAAGTAGAATACTTACAGCAAAAGTCAGGGTAAAAGTGTATCCAATAAATGAAGCCATGGTTCCGACAGTCATTTCGCCCTAAAAAACCAAATGTTGCCATCAGTCAGTTCATAAGAAATCATATTGGTAAAAAGAACTGCAAACCAAGATTGATTATTAGCATCACCAAGTATCTTACATAGGGATAATTGTAGTTAAACGTGATAATATTTTCTCCAGTTTTTGTGAAAATAATATTCACAGTTATAGTTCACACTTACTGGCTGGTATATAGTAGTAATACCACAGTAGTACAAAAGCAAAACTTCCAATACTTACTGTCTTTACTTTGCTTCCTCCAAGGACATATAAAGCCATCAAAGACACATAGACAGCAATTCTAGTTAGTGATTCATTAAAGGATTTGAAAGTGCCAAGCTTTATGCCACTACTTTGGTACTCGAGAACCTACAAAACTCAAATACTTAGTATAGGGGCAGTAAGTCATCAGCTTAATTAAAAGAATATTGCTACATTAGATACAAAACATTGACATTAAAAAAATCATTTTTTACCTGTCGAGCAAACATGGACATCTGCCGTCTTTCCCCACTAAATGATCTTACCTGTCAAAATACATGTCGATATGCATGTGATGAAAATATGATAATAAATGGCAATAGCATACTACAAAAGGAGAAGCGAAGAAGAAGGAAAACTGATGAAAATCTGACAAAGTCAGCAAGATATTGTGTTCCGCAAAATGTGCGTTACAATATAGCAGGTGTAAGGTTTAGAAAGCTATTAAAATCAGTTTATGAATATTAAACCCTTCAATTGAGCTTAAAATAACTGAAATGGCTTAGAAGGATTATGTTTCCAAATTGTAGGCATACTTACAGTACGAATAGCAGATAGCGTTTCATTCACACAATCAGCTATTGATGCCTGAGCCACACCATGAGCCTTGAATACACTGACAGTTGTCCTTCTGTACAAAGCTAAAAACACAACATATCCAAAGTCAGAAGAGTAGGATATGCAGAATACCATATAGCATAATACCGTATAAATAGTTTCTGAAAAGCTGTTTTTCTGATTGAATTATGCAATATGATGCCTCTGGATGCCTATAACTAATTACTGAAACTAACGACCAATAACATAGTACTAGCATTTTTAAGAATATTACAAAAATCAACAAAATCAAGTCTTTCGGTGATGCATTCATAGGAGGCAAGTGGATATTGAGAAAGTTACCAACAAAAGTCGAGACAGTTAGCATTAGGAAGCCAAGAATAGGTGCAAGTTGAGGGGACAAAACAAATAGGAGGGTAATGGTCCCAACAACCTGTGAGAGAAAACGAAAAATGTTCACTTATGTAGGGAGTCACCATAATAGCCCTCAAACATCAAAGCCAGGAGTTAGCAAAACGGAAAGTCCAAATGAAATGAGCAGTATCATTTTGGAGCATGGTAAACATATAATTGAACTGTGGTAGTTGATAACCTTTACCTTCTTTCAATCAAATCTACAAGTATAAGTACAAAAACATAAAAAAAATTTTAAAAAATCCTTTACCCACAAGGTTGGAGGAACAAGACGGTTATACATAAACACAGAGCTCACATTTAAATAATCTAGAATAGCTTGCCTCGGAAAGTGCTCTGAAACCCCGATCTCTTGATATATTTTCACTGACTATACTCTTCAGCGAGCCCAAGTCAGAGGTCAATAAAGAGGTAAGTTCACCTACCTACACACCCCAAAGAAATTACTTTTCAGAGTCATTACAGCCAATGATAGCTTATTGAGATCAAGCACATAATAATGTAAACAGAAGTAACAGGAGAGCAAAAATAACTCATGTACCTTATGGCGGTCAAAAAACTCAACCTGTAAATGCAGGACAAAGTACAGTGGCCAAACATGGGATTAGTAAACATACTGTAAAGTATCTATTAACTAGTAATGCAAGGATTAAAGGATAGAGCATTGTCATAAACTCATAATATAATGCAAATATGGTACAAACTGCTTTTTTTGTAGCAAATTTGAGACCTTTACAGTAACAATAGAATCAGAGTCACCTTCTGAATAAGTACTCTCTGAAAAATCTGAGCTCTTAAGCTTGACATAACCTTCTCCCATATAGCATTCATATTCATAATAAATATAACAGTGAAAACTGGCTCCAGTGTGTACAAAATCCCAATCTTGCTAAGCAGCATTACAAGAGACTCTGATCGCCTCCCCACAAGCACCTCAAAAAACTTACCTGCAACAATATATCAACCTCCAATTAAACAATAAAACAATACCTTAAACCCTAAAACATTGAGATTTATTGATAATCATGCAGTACCAGAATATAATGGCATAGATAGTGTGCAAGTTGTGCAGCCAATAAGTGTAAGAGCAGAAAGCAGCAGCCTCAGCTTATTATTCCGGCACACCAGTCTCCACAGTAGGCCCCAGCTGATGACATAATCCGGCTCCGGTGCGTAATCTTCCGTCTCCGGCGAACCCTCCTCTTTAAACTCGTTGTTCTCGGAGACGATTGCGTCGAAAGCCGGGCCGCTGACGTACGCCGAGGTTATCACTGACCTTGATGAACGGGGTATCACAGTTCTGCTCATCGGAGGCCATGAAAGTGAATACGAAGGGCACACGGGAAGCCTTTGGCCGGAAATGCGAACTGTACGAGGAAGAGTTAGCTTGCTGGTTCGAATTTTGCGGTAGTTTTTGGAGGTTTTTAGGTTTAACGATTGAATAGCCGTGAGCGGGAAAGCTTGAGTAGCCATAATCGGAGAATATTTCAGTTGAATAGAACCAGAGAGCTTTAGAAATGTTTGTTTACCGAAGAAGAAACGTTAACTGTGTAACGGTGACTGTTGCCGTTAGAATCTGGATGCTTTTCATTGGGTGAACTGAAAGGCTGAAACACAACATAAATCCACAAACCAAGTAGTGAAAACATATTTATTATGAGTAATTACAATTAGGATTATCAATTTTTTAAACTAACATAGTAGTTTGGGAATTCTCATCATGAACTTTTAACTTAACAGAGATTGAGATTGACTATAATGAATGAAAAGTTCGTTTTCTTTACCAACCATGGTAAGTCTCATCTAACTAGTTTGACCAGTTGTTAAATTAATTGTTTTGGTTAGCTTTAAAAGTTATGTTCAGTAAATTAACTATTTCTAATGTTTTCATTTTGACGAAAAAGCTAACTGTTCAACTATTTTAAAAAGGGGTTTGATATTTGCAGGTACAAGTTATTACTGCAGATTTTCGGAAAAAGACATAAATATGCAGTTAGTTTTTTATTTTTAATTTTTAGGTTTGGTATTGGTATTTTGGGTTATTTACCAAAATGCACGGGGTATTTTTGTTTTTGCAGGTGCAGTTTGAGACTTGCAATATTAATTTGGTCCTGCAAATATAAATTATGTTTAAAAAATTAGAACTTTTTAACTATTTAATAAGTAAGTCAATGACCAAAAACAAACCGAAAGTAACTATCAAAACTTATGCTTTATATATTATAGTCATTTGCGCATTCTATTCCATGCATTATTTTATATAAAAATGTACTTTATTTAAATTGGTTGTTATTATTATATGAACATTGCAATGCACAAATATAAGAATTGAAATACACATACACATTCATAGTATCTGAGAGAGTTGGGACTTGGGATATAGATAAAAATTGATTATGGTT
>JAAGWI010068329.1:0-10192 GCA_012274505.1 Galium porrigens var. tenue
AATTGGCAGGATTTTGGACCATCAGGCTATCAGTTTTGCTCAGTGACAGGAGCCTTATACTGGCATCCCTCACTCACAATTCTTTTGGAAGCAAGTGTTTCTTGCTTCGCTATGTTGTAACAGACTGAGCTCTTTGCTCCTTTCATTTTCAGTCTTTTTGGGTATAGGGAAGCTCATATATATCCCTCCCTCCAAAAGGAGGGTTTACCAAAAAAAAAAAAAAAAAAAAGATGGTGATTTTTTTGCATGACAATTGTTAGAATTTACATTGATGTTTTAACTTATACTTTTTAATTTTATGTGTTTTTTATTATTTTTTAAAGAATATTTTTATTAAATGATAAACCAAGTGAATTTGATTTCTTAAATTTTTTTGAATGATGTTTAATTTTTTGTATATGATGTTTTGATACATTTTTATGTTAATTAACTGATTTTAAAATTATTTTATTTGATGTTTTATATGTTTTAATTGATTATTTAGCTTTGTTATTTGATGTTATTAGTTAATTTGAGTTTTAGCATCACGACCAACATATAAATTCCCAGTCAGAAAACCCAATCTTATGCCCAAAACCTGAATTCGGACCGGTCGTAATTATGACCGTCGTCGGTCACTATTGATTTGAATATCCGATCGATCGAATTTCCGATGCATTAATTTTTCGGAATCCATCGATTTTGTAGCGCGTTCTTGGTGTTGTACCTCGCCTATGTTGATTTTTCCGAAATCCACAGACTAATTACCTTCGAATCTGTCAATCAACGCCGGTAAATTGATTCGAACCTTCACCGAAAAAAATCGCGATTGACAACCCCCAAATCGAGTAATTTATCCGGGAGATCTGGAAGAAAATCATCCGGCGGTGAAAGGGAATTGTCGCTGGTGATCGGAAGGTGACGACGATTTGGAGAACATCGCCATCGAATTCCGCGAATTGTTGCTGGAGATCGCGACGTGATTGCAGAAACCCGCCAGCATTAGATCTGTTTTTGTAATTTTGGTTGTTTGCAATTCGCCCCTGAAGTTTAGTGCTTCTTATACTATTGTGCCGGATCCAAATTAATTATGAAATTACCCAAAATTCTGAAAACTCTTATTTTATGTATATAGACGGCTGGATTTAACCCAAGTTATAAATTGGACGGTCCTACAAGAGACTTTCTCAATAATTCTTCTTAAAAGTAACCATGTTTGTTTCACTTATAAACTAACTAAAAAATATATGAAATTTTCTCACTAAAGGCCTGTTCTCCCGAGCTTACTTCTTATTGAACCTAGACTAACTTAATTGCATTGAAAATTAAATGAATTGAAAAATAGAACCAGTATAAGTAAATTAACTTAAGTTTTTTAATTTTTTTTTGAGTTGAACTGAACTGATAAACTAATGAACGTAAGAGAACTTGTGTTTTTAATAGGGAAAATTTCTATTAAGTGCGCGTGATATATCTAAATTATTTAAAATGGCATAACATTAATATAGTTATTATTAAGGGCATCCTAATATTTTCAACCATGATTTAATCATGAGAAGAAATTTTCACCCTTTATAATTTTTATAAAAATAATAAAATATCAAAATAAGACCGAGTCTACGTAGAACTCACCCTTCTTCATCTGCGCAGAACTCCATCTCTTACTTCTCCATCCGCGACGAAAATCGAAATTGAGCGTTCCTCTATCTAATTATATTACCAAGATCATATATTATAATGTTATGCATAAGGGTGAGATAGAGCCGAGACGAGCCCGATTATTGGCAGCTCGACTCGATAAAATATACTTCAACTTGAGATCGGCTCGATAAAATATATTTTAACTTGAGCTCGGCTCGAGATCGATTCAATCTTTCATGTTTTTGATCGAGTTCGTATCCATTAAAAAATACTAGACTCGACCTCGGCTCGCGTGTTGCTCGAATAATCCATTAAAGTTTCAAGCAATAAAAAATTTCGTAGGCCCAGGACATTCTTGAGCCTCTACGTCAAATATTGAATTCAAAAGATTAAACAGTATCTCAAGTATATTTATAGTCAATTGCGTCACCTCATTTTTCATCTTTTAGCAATGTGGGACAAACACATGCTTGCTCCAATCCTCTTTTGTCTTCCTTTTTATCATTTACATTTTATTTTTAAGTTTCATTTTCACTAATTTATCCCACAAATCTTTTTATCATTTTCCTTTTTATCCCACAAATCCTCAGATTCTTCGTGACACGAAGAACCATATTTGGGCTCGAACAAACACCACAACCAGCTTTTCCCTGTGCGTATTCAAGCTCTGATCCTTCATCTTTTGGAACAGCTCTTCTGCATTCTCCACTAGACCATCTTTAATGTACCCGGCGATCAGAGCATTATATGACGATACGTCTTTCTCAAACATTTTATTAATTGAAAAGCTTGTAAGCATCCGACATTTCACCACATTTCACATACATATTGATCAGGCACGTCCATACACTACATAGATATTCATGTCCAAACCGCTCATCAAGCTTATACCGTGGATGGGCTTTCCCAATTCCGTGCACGATAAGTTCAAGCAGGCCTTCAGCATGAACGAGAACGTGAAGTAGTCATCGGAGACGCTGAGAGAATGCATCTGGTGATATATTCCGATGGTATTGAAGTACTCTCTGATTACAGTGAACGCATATCATTGCGTTGAACATGAGTTTCAAAGTGCGGCGGCGGTAGGCGGAGACTACTTCGCGACCATTTTAGCGGAATGAGGTGGGTTCCAGCCCCCGGAGGGCTATGTGGGCGTACGTGCACTTTCTGGCCAAGGTTGAGGTGGTTTTGGCCGGGTTTGATGTAGATGTTGTAAGAGATTGTTTAGCACCACTCGTTGTGGAGGAGTAGGCGACGATATTAATTTCATGTGGTCCATTCCGACGAGTCTCCGTCTCCTAGGACTGAAACATACTCCGGCGGGAAGAGGTCGCTGCGGCAAAATTCTGCAGATGGTGATGGTGGAATTCTGCACACTCTGTTTTATATTTATTTTTATAAAAAATATAGAGAAGATCTCTAGAGACACCGTCTATATTTTACTATAAATCAAGGATTTAGATTCTAATAAATTCACAATTTTTATAATAAACATACATCTTTTAAATCTAAAACTATAGTGTAATAAAAATTACTCATAAAGATGAAATAAAATAAATTTGGAAAAAATAAATTTTAAACTAAAAACACGTTTCAAGGAAAAAACAGAGCCTTCAAACTTAAACATGAAACCTTTTACATGGTATATATTTTGTCTAAATATAGACGGTTTTTTATGAAACTTTGCCAAAATAATAAAGGGTAAGAATGTGTTCTCAAGATTAAATAATGGATGGAAATCCTTAATAATAAATATATTAATATTACGCAATTTTTAATAATTTAGATATGTCCCACATTCTTAATAAAAATTACTTCAGAAATTTGAAAATGTAAAATAATTCTTCTTACAACTAGTCATATTTGTTTCACTTATGAACCAACTAAAAAATATATATGAAATGTTCTCACTAAAGTCCCGTTCTCCCGAGTTTGCTTCTCGTTGAACCTAAATTAAATTAAATTAAATTTAACTGAAATGAAAATTAAATGTATTGAGAAATAGAATCTATGACTAAATTAATTTAAAATTTTAAAAATTATTATTTTTAAACTGAACTGAACTAAATTAAATTGAATGAAACTGAACTTATTTACTAATAAACTCAAAATAACTTATGTTTTTAGTAACAAAATAACAACAGCAAATAATAAAAAAAATTTTAAAAAAAATCATTCGGGTCTCGTGGATCATGCGAGACGAAGGAATTGAATGACAATATTTATTAATTCTCACCAAGAAGCATATTTGAAAAACTGCTGAAACGCCACGTCAGGTCCACTTCGCCTACTCTTCCTAGTTTGGCGACTGCAAAGCCTCCAAAATTTATCCCTCAAATTCACCTCTCTAAAACGTGGGACTGAAGAAGAGAAGAAGCTCCAACCAACAACAATGGCTTCTTACTGCTCTTCTTCAGTCACCTTCTTCAATTCCTATTCACACCCAGAAAACAAGCCGTTAGTATCCCTGGTTCCCGCTCACACCAAATCATTCCTTCGCTCCGGTGGCAATTATTCCGTATTCCGCCTCCGCTCAGCTCCAGCTCCGCCGCCAATCGCTCATCATTTCCGTGTAATTGCCGAAACAGCACCGTTTTTATTTGATTTTTTTTAAAAAAGGATCTTGATTAAAACACCTACAAATCATTGACTAGGTTGTGGCGGCTACCTCGCCGGCGGCTGTGGCGAAGGAACGGGAGCCGTTGAAGATTATGATCTCAGGCGCCCCGGCTTCCGGTAAAGGGACTCAATGTGAGCTAATTAGGAAAAAGGTGATCAATTCTTGTTACTATTTTGTTGTACTTCCTCATTCACACAGTTTGCACAAGTAATATTTCAAGTTTTTCTGATTAAAAGTTATTTTGATGTTAAATGTAAATCATGTGAAAATTTTCTAATTTATACTTATGAAAAATGATTTATTTTTTGAAAAAAAAGAAGACAATTTTAATTTTTGGAAAGTTAATTTTATACAAAAAATTTGAATAATGCTGTTTTTGAATATTATCATTCCCAATGACTTGGTTGAGAGAATGAGAGCAGCTTACTGTAATCATACCGTGCATATACATCAATACATGATTTCATTTGGTGAAGATTGAAGAATGAATCACCAAGAGGAAATATATTAATTTTATTGTATATTATGTGTTAATTATTCTGAAGTGAACTGTCTACTGGTCCTGTTAATTGCTATAATCGTATCTTATGCGTGCTAGTGCGTGCTTTTTTATTTTTACCCCCAGCCAGATTAGGGCTACATGGGTGTGTTAGGTTGACAGCTAGTGTCAAATTCGTGATACTGATGGATTTATAAAGCATGATTTTCTTTCAATCTCTAATGTTTTCCGTGTAGCCGACTCAATGTAGTGAGAGATTACAAATAAGACTTTTCAGTGTAACCAAGAAAAGATTGTGTTTAGCATGTATTTATTTTGGTCCTATCAAAATATAATTTTTACAACCTTATTCACTCAGTACTTATTAGTTATTGGGATATAAGGTGATAAAGCACACTGCTGCTCAAATAAACATGGCTAAAATGATATAGAAAGTGAGATCTACAATTTACTTCACTCCGGGAGCTAATGATTAGCGTATATTTTGGGACTTGTTTCCCGATGATACATGTGATTGTTGGTTACACCCTTTTTGTCACTCAACAAGCAACATGGAGGGCAAAGAATTTCAGAAGATGAAACACATTGCATTATAACTACAAGTGAATAATATTAATAGGTCAAAGGAGCTTTCATTTGGCTGCTTTTAATTATTTCTGTTAATTCTTTTCCATAACAATTCTGTACTTTAACCACCCAGCATGATTTATTACCCTCTCCCTGTGAACATTAACAGATTGAATGAAGTCATCTTCATATGTGCAGTATGAACTGGTGCATATTGCTGCTGGAGATCTTTTGAGGGCTGAAATAGCTGCCGGAACTGAGAATGGAAAGCGAGCCAAGGAATTTATGGAGATAGGGCAATTGGTTCCAGATGAAATCGCCGTCATGGTCTGTTTACTAACGAGATTTACTTGTTTCTGTTTTACTGAAATCATCATGAGAATTCTATGGGGATAGATACTTTCTTCATTTCCCTTGGGATATTAAATTGTTGACATTCTTTTACCTTTAGATGGTAAAAGATCGGCTGATGGAGCCAGATTCTATGGAAAAAGGTTGGCTCTTAGATGGATATCCTCGGAGTTTATCACAAGCGACGGCTCTCAGAGGATTTGGTTTTCATCCCGATATATTCATACTTCTTGAAGTAAGCTGCTACTTTTGGATTTTAACATTTTCTTTTCTTCAAACTTGAGTTTGAGATTTAGTATAATTTTAAAATGGTTTCCTCTTCTGCAAAGAGCTCTTTGGTTTGGGTTCGAAAAATTACCATTCATATGTTTTTCATTTGCATTATGAATGGAAAACTTCAAAGATTTTTTTGATAGGGGTAAAATTGGGGTTAGGTAGGGTTTTGGTGACTCAGAACTTATTGACGTATTGAATGCTATTTTCCGGGGTAGTGAAATCTGATATTTTGTTTAGAAGAACATCAATATTTCTGTTTATCCTCTTACAATTTCACTATGCCTATTTCAGGTTCCTGAAGAGATTCTAGTTGAGAGAGTAGTTGGCCGTAGGTTAGATCCTGTCACAGGAAAGATATACCATTTACAATATTCCCCTCCAGAGACTGAAGAAATTGCAGCAAGACTTACTCAGCGGTTTGATGATACAGAAGAAAAGGCATGTTCAGATTTACACTATGCTGTCTTATTTGTTAAGCTGTTATTATTTGAATCCACAGAGGAGTTCAATATCCTGAATTATTTTCATTAGATGTGAATCTTTATAGTTTGTATTAAGATATCTATTTTATATTTTCAAACTTGTATTTATTCTGACGAATCATGTTTGTTTAGGTTAAACTGCGTTTGCAGACTCATAACCAAAATGTGGAATCAGTTTTGTCATTGTTTGAAGATAGAATGATCAAGGTAATTGGAATCTCCTTCACTTTACTATTTTGAATCTTCTAATTTGCTACAGCTTGCAGCTGTTGTTTATTATTTGGAAGTTGAAATCCGAGCTGTTTTTTATTACTTGGAAGTTAAAATCAGATTTCCGCCTAACCTTTTAAAATTAGGTGGTTACTCAGTGAAAAGTCACGGCAAGAAGTGGAACCACATAAATACACCTGTAAATATATATATTTATCATACATATATCGACATTCATAAAGCTGCATAGGAATAAGTAAAACAAGAAAACAAACTGAATGTGGTGGTTTTCTGCAGAAAGAAAATAATAATCAATGATTAATATGAGAAACATGATAGCGAAATATGATTATCCCATCCCACCTCAACTGAGAGGCATATAGCTTATTTACTTGTTACTGAATTTCCACGAACTTTCTCTTAAACCCAGCTTAGTAGAACAATCAACTATTTGTATCCTGAAATATATATGGAAAACTTAGTTTCATCTTTAAACTGTGATATTGATCTCAAGAAAGATTTTACATATCATGACACGTTGGTGACAAAATTTTCTTTTAAAGTATTAGGCTGCCATGCACAGGTAAATTGTACTAGTATTATGGTGGAAGCTGAGCATATTTTTATTACGAAAGAAAATTACGAAAGAAAATACTTTTATTGATTTGATATTTGATAACCTATAACGTCAAGCCTGCGATCTATATATGACCTTCTAAATAACTATCACCATAAATAAAATATACCTAATCAGATTAAGAATTCGATTAGAATAAGAGAAGGAATAAGAATCCTATATTATATCTCCTTGTGTCTTCAAGTATACTATTCATGCTTATAGATATGCCCTATAGCTTCGCATTTGATATAAAATGATCAGGAGTTGTACATCCTGGGCATGGCATATTAGTCTGATAAGGGTGTTAGCCTGGTAAAAAATATGATTTGCTCTCTGGTTTTCTCTTTCTTCTTCTTCAATTAAATTGTATTCTAAAGAAATGTTGTATTTCTGTTTCCCCGATCCCTGTGATCTGTCATTACTTGTGCAATGAATTTTTTAAATTTCTTCATAGTAGTCGGAGAGCTGTAAGGAAGATACTGAAAATGGGGCATCCTTGTGATATATGATTGCAAGCTAGTTTTCTGATGTACATGAATAGCAAACAAATTCTCTTTTGCGTCTTTCTATCTCTTGAGAATCTTGGGGTACTATTTTAAAGCCAATTGGCACCGAGTTTGGTGGAGTTGTTCCGGATCTTATATATGGTTGATAATGCTAACAATTGGCATGCCCCGTCCCTTCTTTAGAATCTTGGAGCTCCATCTTACAATCAGTCGGTTCTAAGTGGAGTTGGCTAAAATCTCATATGGTCATTTTTTTTTCCTTTCAAAACCACCAATGTGGGATTCAAGCCCCACAACCCAATTATTTCTGGTGCTCTTAGATGCTGAAAAGGATAAAATTCTCAGCAGGCTAATTTAGGGACCCTATTTATTTATATTTATTTGGTGTTGGTTCCAGGTGGATGGAAGTGTTTCCAAGGAAGCTGTATTTGAGCAAATTGATAGTGCATTATCAAAGCTGGTGGAGCAAAGGTCAGAAAAGATGGGATCTGCTATAGCATAGAAGTAAGTTCTGGAAAAGCTTTATGTGTAGAAGAGAAGTAGGATTTAGCCAAGTTCGTTCTGGAAAAGCTTTATGCAGATGTTCTCTTTTCTATTTATAGTTTTCCACAGCATCAGTGGTGTTATTTATAGTTCTCCCACTATACCAATTCTTTCCCTAATTAATGTACACACCTAGAATACCGCTATTTACTCTGCCGCGTCCAGAATCGGTTTCTGTAAGTGTCTACAGCATTAACAATCTGTACTAGCTATTTTACACAGTTACTGAATTATTTCATCGGGTTTCAGTTTGCGTTCTTAGTGCTAGAATGATTTTGAACAAATGCAACCAACATTGTTTCTAGGTGTCAGAGACAAATGCAAGTAACATTTGAACGGTCTTAAGTCTTAATATTCACGTGTAGAAGGAAGACTATAAAATATCATATGTGACTAATTGTCATATTTTTGTTTCTTAGGAAAGAATAGTCAAAAGTTCATGATAAAAGTCTTGTCACAATTACTCCATTTTCTAATATTCGCTCCTTTTATTTGGCACTATTATTAAGGAGTGGAGAATGAGTGGTAGGAAATGTATTGAAAGTGAGAAAAGATTTGGGTAGTTTATGAGTTTTGGGTTTTTTTTATTTTATTTATTTCATGTCAGATGGAATATGTGCTATATTTGGGTCTTTTTGCTTAATTATCTGGACTACTTTATCGAGTATTCTATGTCTATCTGTTTGTTTTCCTATGTAACTGGATTAGCTGGACAGATGGAAAATCCCTTGGGCTTCTAGTCTCTACTCTAGTAACAGTATAGGAGAAATCCAAGTCGGAATAATTCTGAAGACTTATTCCCGGCGTTTCTGTGAACGATTTTAGACTGGTAGACTTCGGTTGACTAGGACTTTACTGTTCTGGTTGATGCAAGTTATAGATGCTTTACCTGCTGGATAGTTAGATGCTCTAGAGCATTAGACTGTAGGATGATCAGATGTATTCCATCGCCTTTTTTAGTTTTTAGATATAGCGTGTAACAGTGCTTCAGATACAGATTATGTTTTTAACTTATTCTGTAATCTCACAAATTGCTTCCCTTTGAGGAAATCAGTTTTTTAGGGTTTGAGGAGCCTAATAAATATCCCCACCAATGGTGGTTTTAATTAAAAAAAAAGAGGAAATGTATTGAAAGTGAGAAAAGTAAAATTTGTAGTTGTAATTGAAGAAATATTACCATAAATAGAAAAAAAGATAATTTTAAAGAACCATTTTAAAATGACAAGTGAATCATTTGTTAAAAAAATCCGAGGGAGTATCTTTCTGACACTTAAAAACATCATTAAAAGAGCGTCTCACTACAATTATCTAATCATTGTAATTTACACATAGTAGTATGCTGCAGGTGAAACATAATCAATGTGTTAAATTGCTTTAAGACTTGAAGCCCTTTTCATATTCATTTATCTTATTTTTTGTGTAGAACTTTAGTCTCAACAGCTGAAAAGTGAAGATTGAAGTAACTATTGTTAGTTTAAATGCAAAATTTCTTACTTAAAAAAAAAATGCAAATATTCCGTCGTATGTGATCTCATGGAAAGCCTTCGTTGAAAATGCTGTCACTTTTCAAGTATACATCATCCTCCGCGTTGTAATACAATTCTCAACGCAGACTTTCTCAGTTGACTTAGTATAAGCAATTTTAGTAGTATTTGGTGGTACACTAATTTTAGTTGCTCAGAGCAAGTCCAACAGTATCTCTATAATAGAGATTTTATCTATTTTTAGAGTTTTTGTGTATTTTATTACTCCAACAGATTTGCTATCCCATTCTCTATTATAGGAATATTGATGAGAGAGAAGATTCATTCTCTATATTTGCAGAATGGGAAAAGCGAATTTGGGGAACAAAATTTACGCTACTTGAAATAAATAATTCTATTTTTAGTAAATTTTGAT
>JAAGWI010068406.1:0-11003 GCA_012274505.1 Galium porrigens var. tenue
CCGGCTGATCAATCAGAATATTCTTCCAAATCCTGTGGAGTATATGCGGCCGTACATTGAAAGGGAAAACACACAAATTTAATTTATGTATGGTAAAATGTATAGAGGACCATTGATGCGAGGGAAAAATCCCTGTAAAAAAACTACTATACAAAGAACATAAGAGCACAAGCACAATCTCAATTAATAGTCCTCCACAAGTATGCAAAATCTACAACAGCAGAAATGAGAAACCCCGTTGTTTCTTTAAACTGAAGTACTGATCAAAGAAACATGACCCCCTTTTGATCAACCCCTTCAATCCCCGACATAAATATGCTAACAAAGCTAATTACCCTCATTCTATGCCAACATCTTATGGCTGTTTGATAGTTCCACTTGCTTACCAGCTTCTGTCTCCAATTATTGTTTATATAATCAAAGAGCAGCCGAGGAAATAAATGATCTAATGCGCTGCAACAGCTCTGCTTTCACTGAGTCGGGGATTGATCCTGCACAGATTAAAATTGGCACCTCAGACTTTAGCCACAAATTAAGTTCATTGCAAACAAACTATTGATTAAAAACAGACAAATGGTTCCACGCTCCACCGATATTAACTTATCCTCGGTTTGTGGGGGGGGGGGGGGGAACAGAACTATTCACGTTTTATTATAATGGAGGGTAAAGACTAAACAAATGAAAGTAAAGAACAGTGATAGAAAACAACATATGAAGTCACAGTAAATTACAATGAGAAGGAAGTTTCAAGGTAAGATGTAGAGGAACCAACCTCTTCCCTTTGGGGTTATAACGTGTATAAGGTCATCCACGGTGACATTATTCCTTCCTCTCTTCCGAACATATGACCTAATGAAGCAAACCATAAAGAATATTGATGAGGATCACAAGAGAGTTCTAAATAAGTCTATCTTGCCACAGATCATAAGAAGTAATGCAGACTCTTTGTCACAAATCACAACCATCCATAACAAATTCACTGACACTAAAGTTATACATCAGCCGACTTTGTCTTACTCCTAAGCCACAACATTCAATTTTTAAAGGAAACCATTATAAACAAAAAATGCCGAACACCACAACTTTGAATCATTGACTATTAACAACAGATACAGCGCTACACAAACATCCATAACTTTCAATAACATAAAATCGCTACCTTTGATGTTAAAACTTCATTGCTCAGGTAAAAGATTAGCATCCTAGAATACAGGCAATCAGTATTCAAAACTTCAAAGGCAACATTATGCTTCATTACAATGGCTAAAAATTATAACTTTACAGCTAAAAATCACAAGTTTACTGCTTCAACTATCTAAGGCAAAACAAATGTAGTTAGCCATAGTGATTAAAATAACAGAATAATAAGTATAAAATCGAAAAGGGTAAAAACCTGCAAAGAGACTTCATCTCGTCTTTCCAGCCACATTCAATAAGTCTTTCCCTCAAAAGCTCCTTCAATCTCTCTTTTTCTCCGCTCTCGATGAACTACAAACAAAGACCAAATTCACAAAAAATAATCAAAACCACTAAAAAAAACACGCACACACACTGAGTATGTGAAAAGCAAAAAAAAAAAAAAACAGATAAAAAGACCTTGAATTTGATGATGTCTTGCAGGCTAGGTTCTCGATCTTGCTCTTCCTCTTCAACATCCGAAGTCGGCGGGCGTTTGACGGAAGACCTCCTTCGATGTTCATCATCATCAGAAAACAATTAAGCTAAATATAATGGCGAGATTAAGAAAAAGAAGCTCAATCCTGATGCTGATTATTACATAATTATCCTTCACAGATGCGCTTGCGATGCTGATTAATCCGGTGGGTCGCCGGCGAATGTGAACGGATAAAAGAGCTCCGGGATAAAAACGCTGCAAATTCCGACCTGCTTTTATATTTCTTATAGCTAGGTCGGTGATCGATGGACTGACTTTTTTAGTCTACTGGACTGGAGTGTGTTTTTGTTGTGATTTGGGGCAGCTTAAATGGGCTGGGCTCAAAGACTTCAATGGATCGGATTAGCGATCAAAATTTTATGATCCATTGTTGGTTTTGGGCCCAAGTTTGGGCTTCAATAGAAAAGTTCCCGCCAAACGAAAATGATAATTCCCGCCTAAAAATAGAGTAGCATACATAAATAGTAATTCCAAGCAGGGAAAAGAATTAACGACGCCGTTTTGTACTCCGGCAATGGCAGATCAAGAGAAGGAGAACGCCGCCGAGGAGGTTCGCCACCAGCAGCTCAACCGGCCGGAAATCCCAATCCACCGCGTGAAGAAAATCATGAAGATGGACAAGGATGTGAAGAAAATCAACTCGGAAGCGGTGTTCCTGGTCGCGAAATCGACCGATCTTTTCCTCCAGTTTCTGGCGGAGATCTCCGGCGGAGTTGCGGTGGAGAAGAAGAAGAAGACTATCAAGCTGGATCACATGCGCATCGCGGTGAAGAGGCATCAACCGACGAGTGATTTCCTCCTCGATTCGCTTCCCGTTCCTGCTCAGCCGTCCGTTCAGCTCCCCAAGGAGCAGTCCTCCGATCCCAAGCCTATCAAGCCTGCTCCCGCCGGCACGCGGAGGATCGACACATTCTTCGATAAGTCTAATTAGGGCTCAGTTTCTTAATTCATATGTATTTAGTGTTGAAACATTTTAAAAGGCCTTCGCTATTGCGTGTTTGTGTGTTGGAGCTTTGAAGATCATAGATGATTATAACTCCGCCTATCTACCGCTTTTTTTATCCATGAATGAATAAATGTTCTTCATCTTCGAGTTCATTATATGGTCTCATGCCTCATAGGAATAATCAAAATCAATGAGTTTGCATCATGAAAAGGTGGTTTTTTGACATGTGATAGTCTTGTATATAATGTGAAACATACAAAATTTGAGCAAATAAACATTATTCTACTATACAGTAAATAAATAGATGCGAGTAGCACCATAAATATGTATCTTAGAGGTAAGCTAAGGCGATCTTGGTCCAGAAAAGGATGAGACCACCGAAGCTGTATCTTCTCTGAGATGGGAAGAGATCCCAGCTCGACAAAATGTTCTTTGTCCGCGTGGTCTCCTTCCTCCTCTGCTGAAAGGTATGCTGTTTCCGTGGATTTGGGAGGTTAAGGTACTAGGTTCCATGCCTGAAAGTTGTGAGCCTGCTGATAGTCTTCTACTATTCATCGGGCTATCATAGCCAGCACGACTGCCAGTACTCGGCCTTGAACCGAAGACATTTCCTTGCTCAGTGATTAAAACTACTGCTTGGGCTTGTATCTTCTTCATATCCTGCGATACAGAAAATTTCTTGTCTTATAGGACGTGTATAAAGTGTCACTCTACATTGTAGATATAGAAGCATGAAATTTCTACGTTGTGTGGCTTACCCGCTGCCTTTGTTTCTCCTCTTCTCTTTCCTTTCTCATTGTATTGTACTCTTCCAGCATTGCCAGTAGTGGAACCTATTTGGAAAAGAAAGTAGTTAGTTGGTTTTGTTACTCATGTCTTGCAAGCTTTGTTTTACTCAATATATGTTTTGTTACCAAAAGGATAGAGGAAGATTTTAGAATACCTCATCATATAGAAACACTTTGTTTCTCTCTTCTTCCCAGTTCTTGGTTTTGGCAATGAGCAGATCGACAAGAGCTGCAGTGCAAGATTCAAACGTAGTTTAACCCATGTAAAGTTTTGAGGTTACTACTGTTCTTGTTTGTTTTGTAATTTTTACCTGGAATTTTGTTAACCATCAGCCTCGCACGTTCTGCTCTTTTCAGGTTCCGGTGAGCTCCTCTGCTGACTGAATACCGGTTCTCGTCCTGGAAATGTTTCAAGAAATGAAGGAAATTGAGGTAAACTCGGAATCTGTGTTTTAACAGAAAAGTAGGAAATCAGAAATCTCACCCTGTTGTATTCTTCTAACCACCGCTCCTCTTCACTTGCTAATATCCATTTTTCCACCTTTTCCATTATCGGTTTCCTACTGCAGGCTTCTTCTAGTGCCTTGGATATTTGCTCGTCCATGGTCATCAGGAGATCGGCATGGTCAATCTCACCTGAATGTTCATTGGCAGTTAATTTTGAGGTAATTTCTAATGAGAATTAAAGGGATTTTTATCTGTCCAACCTGAATTTATGAGGCTCATTAGATTCTCCATTTCTGGTCTTGAAGGGATTTCCACGTGTGATTGATTGCATATCTCTTCAAGCTCGAGTTGTTTTCTAAGGAAAAGCTCTTTCATCTTGCTTGCTTTTAGTTGATCTAGTCTATTTACTTCAACCTCAGCCTTGATAGAAAATTAAAGCACAGTGAGTTTAATGTCGATTCTACTCTCAGGAGTTTCAGACCGTTTAGACAAACCTGCTGGATTATGTCGAGTGTGAGGCTTCCAGGAGTGCATATATCAGACGATGAAACGGAAGATAGACCGGTGACGTGTGAAAAGCGCTGGCGGTCTTGATGGTGAGTGTCCATCAGATTCCATAGATTTATCAATGTCTTCCCAAGCTGGTGAAGCTGCAAAAATCAGACAATGTAAGAAAGCAGGTCTATGAAAGCTTCATTTGGCCTTTTTCTGATAATCATATGCATGAAGACCAATACCTTTTCAAGTCGTTTTTGCTTTTCTGTTTCCAGTGACTCGACAGTGCTGTGTAGTTTCGCTAGAATGGCATCACCTATGTTCTTCGAAAGACCAGACAATGCATTCAAGCTAGGATGAACCTTGGTGATAATCATGGATGGATCCATCCCAAGTGTGGCTGAAAGGTTTTGAATCATGCCCATGTATTTCTCGACCCTTTGGAGTCTGTCGCTCTGTTGTCACACATTTTTCGAAAGATGAAAACCAAAGATCACTTTCATTTTAAGGTAATTCTTAAAATTTATTTTAAGGTTATTACCTTCTCACTCTGCAGTCTCTGAAGCTCATTCTGGAACTCTTCCAGCTTTTTCAGTGACAGATCACTTTCACTCACTACAATAGTTGATGATGAGGTGTCATTGTATTCTGATCGACCAGCTATCTCTCCCGAAATCTTATGAATTTGTGATTGCACAGCTCGGAATTGCTTCACCCTCTCCTCTCTTCTTAGCTGCATTTCCCTTAGAGCTGGACTAATGGAGTGCAGCTGTTCCTTCAATGTTCCAGCCATTTTCTCGGGCTGTTCATGAAAAGAAGACCGTTGACTAAGCACAACACTGTTGTTGGAACAAACTGAAATATCTAAGGAAAGATGTAGAGAAAGTACCCTTAGGGGGAGTGATCGTTCGCCAAGCGAAAGGAGGAGATGAGTAAACTCTGCCTGAGCATCTGCTAGTTCTTGATGCAATCTTGCCCTTGAAATGTTAGCATTGTCGACTTTTCTCCGGTAAACATCCAGACACTCCTGCTCTATGTCCAGTGAAACCTTTTCCCTCTCGAACTGATCTTCACCAACCTCGTCCCATATCATCTGTTTTGGCAATTAGTATGGTGGTTTCATGACTGCAATCAGTATGATGAAAAATAGAACTTACCTGCAATTCTTGAAGCAAATATCCACATGAGGTCTCTAACAAGAGGGGGCTTTTGCCCTCATTTGGCACTTGCAAGGATCCCATTTTGGATGTTACTGCTCAAACTGAAGCTCACCAGTTCGGATCATCCCAGGTGAAGTACTTTTGAATTCTTGTAAATTTCAAGATTGTAGTTTATGTAAGAGAAACATAGTGAGGTGGGTGCTATAGGTGCGAGTGGATTTTTGCTTAAAAGTTAAGGCAAAACAGGTGCTTGAGAGAGACATTAAAGCTCAGAAACTTGAGCTTCAAGAGTTCTTCAGGATTCTTTACCTCTTTGATGGCTAACATTTATCAATGCTAATATGGAGTGCCCCATCTTGTTGTGCAGCCTTAAGGGCTTTTGGAAACCAGCAGAACTTGATTCCTAAGCAACCTTCCCAACCTAAAGGTGGCTAAATGCGTGTGATAGGCTGCCCTTTCCTTCAAGTTTTAATTCTGGAGATTTTTGGAATTCTACGTGTATATTGTGAAAGTGGATATTAGACGTGAATATCGGTACATATTTACATCAAATAACGAGTATGAAACCACATGGATCTCTAATAAAACTTCCTTCACTCTCAAGTGAGATTCTAAGTTTCGAATCCACGATTTTTGATCGATTTTTATTGTGATAGCATATGAAAATGATCCATTTTTTACCATTAAAAGAAGTCGGACAATCTTTACAAAATAGACTAAAACAAAAAATGTGCCTGTTTTACAAGGTACAAACATACGATGTGATGTACCGCCTTAAAGGTACAACTTATGATTGGTATGTCTCAACTCTCAACTCATATTGAGTTTATGACCTTGTCAAACTAGTACGTTGAGAACAAGCTTTCTGCTCAATCAGTAACCACATGGACAATTTACTCAATCATGGATCCAGGAAGATATAACCGGTGTCAAGACGACAAGACCCCAGAACATAACGATGAAATCTGGAAATGTCATTTTCTTTTCCGTCGTCAATTTTTCTTCTCTAAATCAGCCACTAAAATAGTTAAGAGATACTTAGTGTACTTCAAAATAAGTTGTCTAAGAAAATGGTATTCGCAAGTCCCTAATTTTCCCTTTTTTCATATAGAAGAGACAAAAAATATATACCATTAACTAGTGTAGGAAATTCCAAAACACCTGTATATTAGTCAGGATCAGCATAGGAGGTTATAAGAAGGCATGTCTTCAATGCCCAAAACATCATCCATCAATAATTCCTTTTCCAGTTGACACCGGGTTGATTTCAGAACGTCCTGTGATAAACAAACAAAGACAAAATTAAAACATCAATTGCATATGCGTATTGTTTCTGGTATGAAAATGTTGATTTTATTGGGAGTATCTTACATTAAATTCCATGTATGTGGCATTCCTTTCCAACCACTGCTTGTCCATAACCACAAAAGCCACGCAATAGAGAAGATCAAATGCCCACTCATTTTCTGCAAATGCTTTAGATCAGAAACTCTTTTTTGTATACTCAAGCTCTGAACATATTATAAATACTCTTACTTACCCGATAACATTTGCAGGAACACTGCTCTCAAGAATGTTCGCGGTTTTACTGCACACAGTAGATTCTCGTGGATCAGTCTCAACACACTCTTTGAATGCATATAATATCATTAAACTAGACTGGAATATTTATTGCTTACAGGAATCCAAATCAAGCATCTGCATCATCATGAATGTTATGTTTACACCAGCAACAGCAAATGGATACTCCCATACAGCTCTTTTTCCTCCCTGCTTCTTTAACAAACGCTGAAAAGACGTCTGCAGCAAAAACCCCGATAAACAATGTTATCAAAATATAAGGCTCTCGAACTCAATACTGAAAAGAGTGAGAGCTTACTGAGAAGGTCTTGGAGAAGAAAAGTAAATTCTCCAATGATATAAATCCAGCTCCCCTGAAATAAGAATGTGAGACAAAAGGTGGAAATGAGAAGTAGAATACAGGTATGGACTCCTAAAGAGAAATGCAAGAGGGGTGTTAAACCTGAAATCTGTTGACGGATCTCTTCCCTGCCATCCCATTTCTTTCCACTGATCAGATACCAGACTACGTAATTCCCGGCCAGGATAGGTGGCGTGCCATAGAGCTCTCAAAGCTTCCTATGTATTATGCCATTTGGTTCAAAAACTCGTAGTCAAATAAATGTAAGTAGAAAGAAGTTTGTTTGTACTAATTAGTAGGATTGTGAATGAAACAAACCTGATGTTCCAGTTTTGAAGCATCAAAAGAGATCTTCATTCGATGTTTTAACCTTCTGAATCTGTCTTCCTGTGATCCCCAAATTTAAGGTAGATATGACTAGAACAGTATTTATTATGTTAAAATGGTCAAAATATCACTCCAAGAAGCCCTTTCAAGGATGGTTAAACGGGCCACTTACTTGCAAGGGTGTCATGGTGAAAAAAAATTGACCATAATTTCCTTTCCTCTTGAAGCAAACACAAGTGATGCTTTTCCCCATCCACATTGGTGCCACAGAAGTTGCATGATCTGCATTCAAAAGAACTGTTTTCAAACCTAGTCTAGAAAGTATTTGTTCCATAAGCGACAACATGAAAAAGCAGTGCCAAAGTCGGATAAAATCTGAGAACTACAAAGTCCAGTTCCACTGACTTTGAACCAATTCAGAGCACAAATTTGGATGTGAAACGGGCTAACAGACGAACACAAACAACCAAATCCCAGAGGTAAGTCCTAATGGCAACTTGGGAAGTAATACCTCTAAGACAAATCACTGCAGCTCCACATTACTTAAGACAGCCAAAAAGTGCTTAACCATTCTGACATTATCTCCATGTTCTTTTGTCTTTGAATCAAAGACTGACTGATATGATCATTTACAAGACATAAGAAACATCTAACTTTAGTAATCCAAAACTAAGTTGTCCTGATTCTAATGAAAGTAACATTGTAGATTTGAAAGAGTCTCCTAAACATCCAAATGCGATAGGACCACATTCTCTTAACCAAAATAACTCCATCATTCTGCTCAAAAATAATATAAAAATACTCAAGCATACAACTAAGTACTTCCCGTGTACTTTTATATAAAATCTCAATGTACTTCCTGTGCCGCCGGCAAAATGAATTGACAACTGATTCTTATAATTAAATACTGCTCCCTTCATTTCGAATATGTTTCTCTTTTGGATTTTCACGGTCTTCAAAATACATGTATAACTATTCATATCTTTTTAACTAACAAAAACGCGAAAAATTAATACCTTATACACATATATCATAACACATGTAAACTTTCACTCTAAAAAAACTACTAGAATATATTATCAAATGCTAAGTGTACCCTACAAGAAAGATCATTCTCTACGCGTTAATTCACCGATTCACAGTAAAAACATGAAAATTATTTGTGATTACTGAACGAGCAAAATCAACATTCAAAACAAAAATAAATCCAGAACTGAATAGAATGACGAATTAAATTGACTGATTGACCTGAAGAGACAGCGGAGGAGGAGTTGGAGACGTAGCAAGTTCCAGCAGAAGACGGCGGCGATGCGGTGGCGGAGATACCAATGCAGCTTCCGTGACTTCGCAACGGTCGCATATCTGTTGCCGGCGATCACTGCTTCCAGGCGTTGCAGTTCAGGAGCCTTTTCAATCACAGCTACACACAGTCACACAGTGGGAGTGGGACAGACGTAGAAACCCAAGGGCGTGAAAAAGGAAAATTGTGGGGGGAATTATAAATTTTTTATGGACGGAGATGCCCCTGTGAGTTTTTTTTGGATCGGTGATTAGAGTAATGCAAATGCAAATGCTTAATTAGCGGTAAACATTAGGGATTAAATTAGTCAGGCAGACAGTGAGGCTGATATTTTGCTAGTTTTTGAGCTACTAAAACATTAGGGATTATATTCGGTTTTTCTGATTTAACTTGAATTAAGTTGAACCAAATTAAAATGGACTAAATTATAATTAATCACGCACAAATTAGTGATTATAAAATAAAACTAATGTTAAATAAGTATAAATAAACTACAAGCAAACCCAAAAAAATGAAAAGTATATATTTTATCCTATCGGGCATGGAATTCAAATTTATAGCATTTTATAAAATTCCAACTGAAAAAATCCAAACTAGGTCATATATCATTTCATTCATTAAGAAAATTATAGTTGATCGACTGATGAATTAACATTCAATATCGACGTGAGTTTTTTCCCTAGATAACATTATTTCTAAAACTAATTTCCAAAATAACACTCTGCTAATATTAATTCCATATTTAACATTTAACGCGGACATTTAGTTTCTAACATTTTAAAATAAAAACTTTAACAATCCAACGAGGACAAACTAGTGGTGTGCTTGTGAAATGGAAAAGCTTGGAGACAAATGAAAGTGAGGCTACAAAGAGAGCAGTGAAGATTGAAGAACATGGCAATCGGGTAATCCGCTCACCCAACTCCCCGACCATTTTATATTCATGCTCGCCTTCCTCCCCGACAACCACCATGCACCCTACTCCCATCCATATCCACCATCTGGATTTTATACTTGGGAAAATAGACGTTTTATTCAGAGAGTTGCATTAACTGGTTTTATTTGAATTATTTTATCTTCTAAATCGTAACATTTAATTTAATACTCTTTTTAGTTTTGTTATATTGGCACTCTACCATTTATCATAGTTTTTGTTGCATGTTTGACCATAAATTTGAATTAATATATAAATAATAATATGATTGTGAGATATAATTTTGGATTTTTATTGATATGCATTTTCTAAATATCAAAATTTTAGATTTAGTTAATATATGTAACTAAGTTATTGATGAGTAAATTTACCGTCAAATAACATTCTGGTCAAAGGGTGCCAATAAAACAAAATCAGATGAGAGGAAGTAAGTAATTTGAGTTGTTTTTAGTAAAATGGTTGATGGCCGACTCATAGAAATGTCATTGGTATAATAAGCCCTCTATCCCACCTTATTCTTCAAGGAATATTTTTCACACTTCCCAATATACAAGTTTGATCTTTAATTACGTATATTAGCGATAAATAAAATTTGATATTTAAACACTATGATTAGGACCTAAATTGACTAATCAAATATTATTTTTATAATTTTAGCATAAGTTTATATTTTGTGTCATGGTCACACCAAAATTTTGCAATTATTTGTCCCCTTGAGTTCCAAGTTCGGTCTCTTTCTGAATGGACCGTATCTTCCTTTTGCTGCCTGCATGAAGTGTCTCATAATTGATGGGCTTGCTTACGAGTTCCACATACATTCATTATCAAAATGGCTCCAACTCTGGTCCATAAAAGCCCTGCTGCATTTTATTTTATTTTATTTGAAATAAAATTTGTTTTCATTCATGATTCTTGTAAGTCGTCCATAAGCGGAAAAAAGCGGAAGAACGAAGCTAGGAGGAGTCGTCCATGCGTTAAATAGCATGACGCTCGTCTTCGCAAAGTGTGCC
>JAAGWI010068494.1:0-13957 GCA_012274505.1 Galium porrigens var. tenue
AGGATTATCTCTAAAGGAGGATTTCATAGATTGAGATTAATAAAAATTTGCTGCGATTAAAATCGTTAGCATAAGTTGTGTAACCTGAAGGTTTCCGAGGTGAGGGTTTAGGATAGGAGTGATTCCTAGATTTTATCTTTGCTTTCAAGTTTTATTATGCTGTTTTATTATGCTGCATCAGTTGGTGTGGGTTAGGGTTCTGCCAGAATTCTCTTACCACCTCATATATTGAGGTTTATGCACCTAAATGTGTTTCACAAACACACGTGTGTTACACAGATATACATGATAAACACACATACACATGGATGCATACATATGCCAAACTCACATTTGTCTGGAAGCTTGTCTATTGCATTTAATTGCTGTATTCAGGTCTTTGTAATTTGTATGTTACTGGTTTAATAAGCACATTTGACCTCTTCTGACCAGCTCCGCAATTTTCAATTTGCTGAGTTTTTCTGAAATCTCAAGTTATTTTAGCTTTAAATTTTTTTTCTAATGCTTTCACCTGTGTGATCTTGACTCGTTTCTTACTCGTTGGTTCAGAGTATATATTGGAGGCGTTTACCCTTGCTAGTGTATCTGGTCTTGCAACCACTGTTCATCAACTTCCTGAAAAAAATGGCGAACCATGCAATCACCAGTATACTTGAAAAGGTAACACCATTTACTGTCCTTTCTCTTCTAATTCTTCTTCATTTGCTACTATTAAATTCCGATGTCTACCTTTTTAAAAAAATAAATATCTGGAGGTATTGTAGAATGACCTTGTTTTTGGTTATATGTTGTTGCAGATGACGGGAAAGGATAAGGATTACAGATACATGGCCACATCTGATTTGCTAAATGAGTTGAACAAAGAGGGGTTCAAGCTTGATAGTGATTTGGAGTCTAAGCTGGCAATGACTGTTCTCCAGCAGCTTGATGACATGGCTGGTGATGTGTCTGGATTAGCAGTTAAATGGTATGTGCTATTTATGTATTTTGGGTAGCTTTTGCGTCAAGACAATAGAACTTTGGTTTTTTTTTTGATAAGAGAACTTTGGATCATCTTCCAGGAATGATTAAAATCCCCCATCCCTCCTCTCACACACACTCTCTATCAATTGGAGCATGGTAAATAAATGGGTAAAGTTGGTGGAGTTTTTTTCCATCTAGGGGGCTGTGTATATTTTAGACTGATTAGTCCCTGAAAGAAATATTCAGGTTACATAGCGTAACTTGTGTCAAAAAGAGGAAATCTAAGTTTAGGCAAGTTTTTGGCTTTAGGACTAGATTCATTAACTGATATTAGTATCACAGAATCATCTTAAACCTTAGAGATCTCATTCTGCTTTGATTTCTTATTTATTTCTGAACTGACCTTGTAATGACCTTTAAAATGCTTTAGCATCCATTATGAGGAAACTTTTATAATTGTTGCTAGCATCTACTTTTTTTCCCGAAGTCTTTCTCCTGTTTATAGCAATTTTAGACATTGTGACGACAAAGCTAAGAATCACGCCGTTGATCAAATAGCTATAATTAGGAAGTCAAGGCTTCTAGTTACTTGCTCCAAAATAAATACATTATGTTATGAACCATTCCTGATGTGTGAAAAAGGCCACTCTTATCATTTTTTTAAAACCTTTTCAGCCTGCCTCCGTTGGTGAAGAAAATTCAAGAACAAGTAGTACTGGAGATGACTAGTAAGCTATGTGATAAACTACTCAATGTGAAGGACCAGCATCATGATATTACTAGCATAGCTTTGAAGACAATTGTTTCTGAAGTCCCTTCAGTTTCTGTTGCACAAGCTGTCCTTTTGTCCATTACTCCTAATTTGATTAAGGGAATCACTGTAAGTGATTAACAAGAAATTGTTTATAACTCTTACATCCTTATCAAAATTATGAAATACCACACATTCATATAATATAGTATCAACGTTGCCTTGAAATCTTGCATTTGAGCATTACCACCTTCACATGCAGATTCATATGCAGTTATAGTGGCTCTTTATAATGGTGATGTTAACATTTGCTTGTCAGGCAACAAACACAGAAATTAAATGCGAGTGTCTCGACATTTTATGTGATGTTCTTCACAAATATGGGAATTTGATGGTTTCAGACCATGAGTCGTTGTTAGCTGCACTGTTACCTCTGTTAAGTTCCAATCCAGCCACTGTCAGGAAGAAGGCGGTCTCATGCATTGGTAAGAAATAAATAAATTGGACATTAGAAATTTGTTTGTTTTGGATATGCCTATGCATGGTGCGCTGTATATCCATGAGTTATCTAATGGATGTTTCTGTGAACTTGTGTGATCTTTCAGCATCTTTAGCTTCAAGTTTGTCAGATGATTTGCTGGCAAAGGCTACTGGTGAAGTTGTTCGGCTTTTGAGAAATAAGACTTTGAAACCTGAAATGACACGGACGAACATTCAGATGATTGGAGCCTTAAGGTTTATTTCCAGTTGTCTTTTTCATGTTTGATGCTTGGATTATCTATTTTAACTGTTGAATTTATTTACAGCAATTCATCAATCAAATTTGAATGACGTGTGTTTGAAAATCTTCTGGAAGAGTAAAGTGATACAATAAGCTAAATATTACTATCAAAATTAATCCAGTGTCACCATATAATTTAATTTATGAAGCTCATAGTCATTGGTGACAATTTTGAGTCTTGTTGAAGGCACAAGTAGAGACCATGCTTCTGGTGACTCAATTGATTGGCCTGGCAAGTTCATAGTTTACTGAAAGAAAATTGTAAATGGAAATTCATGACTTTGAGCAAAAACTATTTGCAATATTATCCTTTCTTTGTTATCTTTCTGCCAGAAATTTATTTGTAGGGTCTGTTGTAATGTTATAATCTTAAGACCTAGTTTGCATGATGTATATAATCAGAACATCACTAATCATGGAACCATATTATAATCTATGGCTAAGGTGGTTTTTTGTATTATTTATAAGAGATTGAATTCAATTTTCTCACATTATTTTGTAGACTCACCCTAAACCCTTATAGTAAAAATATTCACTAAGATTTCTCCAACCATTGAATCAGTCAATTTTCCTGATAAGTTATTCTCTACTGTTTGAAGTCGAGCTGTAGGCTATCGTTTTGGTTCCCACCTTGGAGATACGGTTCCTGTGTTAATCAATTATTGTAGAAGTGCATCAGAGAATGACGAGGAGCTTCGTGAATATAGTCTGCAGGTATTGTGTCTGTGATTAGTGGTTTATACATTTATAAATCTTACTTTCATCTTTTCTTTGTTTATTTTACTGGCTTGAAATGATTTGTCTACCAGGCACTGGAGAGTTTTCTGCTTAGATGTCCTAGAGACATTTCTCCCTATTGTGATGAAATTCTCCACCTTACGTTGGAATTTCTTAGCTATGATCCCAATTTCACTGATAACATGGAGGAAGATACTGACAATGAAAGCAATGAAGAGGAAGAGGATGAGTATGTACAAATTACATTTTTTATACATTCTTATTTAACTTTAGTAAGCTGGGCTCTAAGATTATTTTTCATTCCTTTGATACTTCAGTGAGAGTGCTGATGAGTACACAGATGATGAGGATGTCAGCTGGAAAGTTCGAAGAGCTTCAGCGAAATGCTTGGCAGCATTAATTGTATCTCGTCCGGAGCTGCTCGGCAAGTTGTATGAAGATGTGAGTCAGTCGTCCTGAATCTTTATGCTCTATGTGCTTTTCCCAACTACAATTTCTGCTTTTGTTAAGTGTTAAATATTATTGCTGCTACTAACGTTTATCTTGCGATTGTAAGCATGAACCCCCTTTCTTGGAGAAAAACTGTGGTTGGTAGCAGTTAGGTTAGTTTTTGTTTTATTTGCCATAATTAGCAATTATCACACTATGAGTCGAAAACCTTTGAAGCTGATTTAAGAAGTTTCTTCAGAGGAGTACTATTAGTTTTTCAAAAAGGACGTGCCTAATTCTCTACATTCGTACGGATATAGTCTTTGGATTGAATTTGATGATGACTTCGAATAAGCTGTTTATATTAGCAATTTTTTTATAGGGAGCATTAATTTCTCGAATATTGAGAAAATAAAGGCTTTAATTGAGTTATTACCTTACAAGGAATTCCATCCGTATGTCCTCATTTGTTATTATTCCTTGCAGGCTTGTCCGAAGTTGATTGACAGATTTAAGGAAAGGGAAGAGAATGTTAAGGTAAGGCTGGTTACTGTTGTGGATAAGATATTAATGTAGATGGATGTTAAGGTACATTTTCTGGTTATGTTCGACTGCAGATGGATGTTTTTAATACGTTCATCGAGTTGTTGCGACAGACTGGAAATGTTACGAAAGGTCAAATGGAATATGATGAATCAAGGTATGCTTATTTAATTATATAAAATTTATTTTTTGTACATTTAGAAAGTAAATTTTGGTTCCAGAGATTGGTTTGCTGGATGGTACTTTGTGGTGTAAATGATATGAAGTTTATCAATGTATGCAAATACAACCTTATTGTTTGATTTTGGTAACTGAATATGTTAAGGAGTATCAGCCTATATAAAATTACATGTTGCTAGGGAATATAGATTAGGTTCTGTATTCAGACGGAGATGGTTAAGCAACAGACCATAATCTAAAGTATCTCAGCTCCCCAGTCTTTCACAAAGCCTAAACATAAATTAAATATTTAAAAAGGATCAAGAATATATGGCTCTTGTTTGTGCATATTCTGTGCATTAAGTGGGTAATGAGTAATACTATTTACGTTGTGCTGCTGCATCAGTGCGCCCTTAATGTGGGCATAGTTATCCATCAAAATTTAAGAGACATTTATGCAATGAGTGCTTTTTTTTTTTTTGACTGTATAGTTACTTTGGTACCTTGATACTAACAGTAGGCAATAGGCTCTTAATATTTGGTGTTATTTGAAGATAAATGCGAGATTTGTAGAGTTTTGTCCTGATTCTGATTTGAATTGCAATAATCAATTGTGCAGTTCTAGATGGTTATTGAAGCAAGAAGTTCCTAAAATTGTCCGATCCATTAATAAGCAGCTGCGCGAGAAGTCTGTCAAGACAAAGGTGAGCTCATGTCATGTGTTATGGTGGGTCATTAAGTAAAAATTGGCACCTCTATTTGTATTTTGAACAATCATTTGAGTTTCTTTTTTCTTTCTGCAGGTTGGTGCTTTTTCAGTTCTTAAAGAACTTGTAGTCGTCCTGCCTGATTGCCTTGCTGACCAGATCGGATCTCTAATTCCCGGAATTGAGAAAGCTTTATTTGTAAGTTTTCTTTCTTACATGAGCACAATCTTCTTGATGTTCGTCAAAAGTGTTAAATATTTTAACTATAAAATTAACCTGTTTTGTAATTTACCAGGATAAATCTTCTACCTCCAGTTTGAAGTTTGAGGCTCTTACTTTCACAAGATTGGTTTTGGCATCTCATACTCCTTCTGTTTTTCATCCTTACATCAAGGTATAATCTCATGAATGTGTTCAAATCTATATAAATTCAGAGCAAGATAGACTGATATCTTAAGCATTTGGTGACATAAGAGCACCAGAACTAAACTTTTGCAATGTAACCTTTAGAGGGCTTGTCTGAATTCGGGAATGTTTACATGATTATTCAATATGTTTCAGTAATCTTGTCGGGTTTTCTTAATATTTGCCATATTATGATATGGTTTTAAAGAAACTCATCACTTTGCCCTTCTGTTATATTTAGGCCATGTCAGCTCCTGTTATATCTGCTGTTGGTGAGCGCTATTACAAAGTTACGGCTGAAGCGCTAAGAGTATGCGGGGAACTTGTTAGGGTTGTGCGGCCAAATGTTGAGGTAAAATTTTTCTTACCGATGTTAATTATCGAGTTCCTTTTTCCTTTGATTAATATGCAATATTGACGGGGATTGTTAATCAGGACTCTGGCTTTGATTTCAAGCCCTATGTCCATCCAATATACAACGCCATCATGGCACGTCTAACAAATCAAGATCAGGACCAGGTAGCAGAATTGTGCATTTTGAATAATATTCTTTCTTGATCTGTAGAGCAATGTTATAGTGTTCAAATACTCTCTGCTTCCAGGAAGTCAAGGAGTGTGCCATTACATGTATGGGGCTTGTTGTGTCAACGTTTGGTGATCACCTCCGAGTGGAGCTACACACATGCCTTCCTGTGCTTGTGGATCGTATGGGGAATGAGATTACTAGGCTTACTTCTGTGAAGGTTGGCTAAGGACCTGTTCTTTTTGACCGAACTGGTTGAACTAAACTAATTATGTTAAGTTGAAAAGTACAGGGCCTAAGTAGTTATGTAGATAGAGTGCCCTTTTATGTCTTAAATGTTTTTCCATGGGGAAAAGTTATGTTACGAGTGTGTCTGCAGGCAAAAGAATAACCGTTACTTATAAATACTGTTTTATCTTAATAGCTTTAATTGCTGGCTGGAACAAAGTACACATGAATTTTAATGTGTGGTGCTAAATTTTCCTTTATTGTCTGGATTGTTGTTATGGTAGAAAGGAGAAATGTGTTAGATATACAGATGATTTTATTTTAATCATTTGAATGCAAAGGTTTGTTGATGAACTGAACTGTAATATGTCACTAGCTATAATGCTAGTAAGTTTGGTATTTTTAATCCTTACTGATCTACCACTGTATTTTCACTCTAGGCATTTGCTGTGATAGCTGCTTCTCCACTACACTTGGAGCTATCTTGTGTCCTTGAGCCCGTAATATCAGAGTTAACTGGATTTTTAAGGAAGGTATGCAATTCCCCTTCTTGTTATATGAAGTAATCTACTGCATCCATCTGATATTTATTTCAGTTTCTAAGCTAGTTCCTTCTTTGGTGTAGGCCAATCGACCGTTGAGACAGTCTACTCTTGGAACTTTGAACACACTGATAGTTGGTTATGGTGACAAAATTGGCCCTGCTGCTTATGAAGTCATTATTGTGGAACTCTCATCCCTGATAAGGTTCCTCTTGCTTTTGATTTACTTAGCCACTCTCAAGTTTTATTATAAAAGAATTGAATAATGAGGTGCTTTTTATGAACTCCAGTGACTCTGACCTGCATATGACTGCACTCGCTCTGGAGCTCTGTTGCACATTAATGTCGGACAAAAGGTCAAGTCCTAGCGTGGGTTCCACTGTCCGTAATAAGGTTCTTCCTCAAGCACTGACTTTACTGAGGAGTTCGTTACTTCAGGGGCAGGCACTTCAGGCGCTGCAAAAGTTTTTTGCTGTGTTGGTGCACTCCGCAAACACAAGCTTTGATGCGCTGCTAGAAGCTCTCATTTCAACAGCGAAAACATCTCCACAGGGTGGTAGTATTGCTAAGCAGGCTTTGTTTTCTATTGCTATATGTGTAGCAGTTCTTTGCCTTGCTGCAGGACATCAGAAGTGTTCTTCTACTGTTAATATGCTGACAAACATCTTGAAAGATGACTGCAACACAAATTCGGTAAGCTTGGGATATATGAAACTGGATCTTTCTAAATCATTTTTTGCTATTGCAGAATTTTAGAATGGGGTTGGAAGATACCTAAATCTATAGAGGTGGTTCATACTACAATGGAAGAGTAATAAATCTCAGGTTTAGAAAAAAAAGAGTGAAAAAGCATTATATGTTATGGTGTAATTGTGAGTCTTGTAGAGATGATAGAAGAAGGAATGCAGTGTGTATTATATTAAATAATTATACATTGGATGTGTACTTGTAGTTTGTAAAAGGGTATGTCTAAATATTTTGCTTAGTCACTGCTTGATGGTTTTGTCTAGAATCTCTAGACAAGCATCTCAAATCAGGAAAATCTTCACTGATAACTTGTTACTTTCTAGTTCTCATCTGGGTAAAAATTTTCAGGCCAAAAAACATCTTTCCTTGCTTTGTTTGGGGGAGATTGGGAGGAGAACAGATTTAAGCTCACATTCCTACATAGAGAATATCATCATCGAATCATTCCAGGCTCCTTTTGAAGAGATAAAATCTGCAGCTTCTTATGCTCTTGGAAATATTGCTGTTGGTAATCTGCAGAAATATCTTCCATTTATCTTGGACAAAATTGATAATCAGCAGAAGAAGCAATACTTACTATTACATTCTCTAAAGGAGGTATGTCACATCAGCTACATTTACTTAACTTTGCTACTTAACTTTGCTTGATAGAACAGTCTTTAATAGCTTTCTTTTATTTTTTGATGAATTTGTGAGTGTATCGTTATTGCAGGTTATTGTAAGACAATCAGTGGATAAAGCTGAATTTCAAGAATCAAGTGTTCAAAAGATACTTAATCTGCTCTTTAACCACACTGAGAGTGAGGAAGAGGGTGTTCGCAATGTTGTTGCTGAATGTCTTGGGAAAATTGCCCTCATCGAACCCCAAAAGCTTGTTCCAGCACTCAAGGTATATCTCCGTGGAATAATGTTTCATTGACTTATAGCTACCCGTGTCTATGTATATGTTCATCAATGTTAAAGTTAACGTTTGCATGTTCTCTCTTTTTCGTAGGAACGAACTACCTATCCAGCTGCATTTACCCGAGCTACTGCTGTGGTTGCCATAAAATATGCTATAGTTGAGCGAGCTGAGAAGATAGATGGGATTCTACACTCTGAAATCTCATCATTCTTGATGCTTATCAAGGATCATGATCGGGTAATTATGAATTTATTATCATGAAGTTTTGTTGCTTACTACACAATGCTATACTAAGTTCCTATCAACTGTGGTTTGTATGTCTTTGTTTGACCTCTGATTTAAAATTATATTGTGCTTAAATCTCCTCATCTCTTCTTAGGCAGTGCCTTTAAATTAGTTGGGATTCTGATGTCCTGTGACTGAATATCACTGCCTAGTGCACCAACCCATGAGGCAACTTTATGCTTTTAAAATCTCAGCTAAATGACAGCCAAACCCGTGAAACAACCTATCTAAGTGTTAGCAATCAAATGGAAGTCAAGATGATTAATTTTTCTCATATATGGGGCTGACCATCTTTTAGTAGCAATACCAGCTCTACAATATGTAATTCTGCTGCAGAGCATTCTTGTGGCTGAAACATGTGCTGTAGTAGGTCTTGAAACAATATTGTAACATCATTGCATGATTGTTTAGTGAGTTGAGAAAGACATGTTAAGCTATGATCCTTATGCTGGTTTATTCCGAGTTTATGTCGCTGTATAATTTGCTTTTTGAGCTGTTAGAACCTGTCACTGTGCTAGAATGGGAAGTTGAAAGGAAATAAACATAGAATTGGACAGAGGATGATCGTGGTGTGATTGTGTCTTGATTGGTTCTCTGTGAATTACCATGCTTAGGATACTTAGCATCTTTTGATGGAATTTGAAACTCTAGATATTTGTGTTTTTTAACCCTTATGGAGTGGTCTAAAATTACCAACAGTGTAGGTCAGGGCTACATTAGACTCTGAGTAGCTTTTATTTAATCTTGCTACCATTGATTTTACTTTATGTACATTTCTGCAGCATGTAAGGCGTGCAGCTGTTTTGGCATTGAGTACAGCAGCTCATAATAAGCCAAACTTGATAAAGGGTCTCCTTCCTGAGCTTTTGCCACTACTTTATGATCAGACAGTCATCAAGGTTATCATCCATCTTTTAAGCTATCATTGTATTCACGAGAATGATTGGTTGTAATTTTGTGGGCTATAGGTGATGCTTAAGGGCATTTAGGATTTATGTCATTGCCATTGGATTTTAGTTGAGTCTGTTATGATCACATTGAAAGTGGCTGTCGCATCCTTGAAACCCATGCTGTTTACACCTTTGTGTCGTTGTTAAAGCTCCTACTGCTTGATGCTTATGTATATCCAATGTATGTATAGTAACAAGAGTAAATTTGGCTATTTAAACCTTTTCTGCTACTGTGCATTTCCAGCAAACAACACCAATGCATTTGTTTAGCTCATTGGTCTTTCTTTGCTGGTTTGCACGGCTCTTAAACATTACAGTGAATCTGTGATCCTGATAAAGAAGATCCAAGGCACCACTGAATTGATTGGACATCCGTGTTTTTTTTCTAGCTGCATTTGACTGAAAAAGTTGTTATCTTAAGTAGTTTTGCAGTTTAATTCCGTTCTAATTGTTATTATCTATTCGTTTGCAGCAAGAATTAATTAGAACAGTTGACCTTGGTCCTTTCAAGCACACGGTTGATGATGGACTCGAGTTAAGGAAAGCAGCTTTCGAGTGTGTTGACACTTTACTAGATGGATGTCTTGATCAAATTAATCCATCATCTTTCATTGTTCCTTACCTGAAGTCCGGTCTAGCTGGTTAGTAAATTAACTAATTTTCACATTTCCCGTGATTGTTTTTGTGTTAGAAGTGTTATTAGTGTATGATATCTGCATAGAGGAATGTTTTTCTTCTTAAATAAGAAATCATTTACTGATTTCAATATTTTGTGCCATGCAGATCATTATGACGTTAAGATGCCATGTCATATTATCCTCTCAAAACTTGCAGACAAATGCCCTTCTGCTGTATTAGCAGGTATTTCATTTCGTTGATTATGTCAAAAATTGGATCTGATTTTATGCTGGTTCTTCAACTGTTTATTTATTTATTTTCAGTTCTGGACTCGTTGGTGGATCATCTACAGCAAACTGTGTGTTTTAGGCCAAAACCAGATGCAGTCAAGCAAGAAGTTGATCGCAATGAAGACATGATAAGGAGTGCTCTCCGTGCTATTGCTTCACTAAATCGCATAAGGTACAGTTCGATGGAATTTTTAATAATAAAAAGTTCATTTTTAAACCATAACTCTGAAGTCAAACTTGACTGGTTTTCAAAAGCTAAAACAAGCACCTGCTGTTGTTCTTTGCTACTGAGATCTATCATCATAGTAGTGTGCCTCTATATATGCACAGTCTAAGCTTCTTTAGTCACTTGTTAAAGAAGTAGCTGATTGTTGCTGAGATTTTATCAAGAAGATAGTTGATAGGCAAATTTATCATAGCATGAAACTTTTGTGCCCTTAGCATGAATATTGAAATTTGAATGTAGACATCCTTTTTTGTTTACCTGAGATTTTGTCAAGAAGATAATAGATGGGCAAATTAATCACAGCATGGAACTTGCACGAATATTGAAATTTGAATGTAGAAGTTGTCATCCTTTTTTGTTAGTAGTTTGTTTCAACTCCTAAAAGTTGTGTCATTTTCTTATGCTCAGTTTCTTGTGGATATTCATACAAACATATCCTTTTTTGCTTGGATAATAAATGCTTTTCATTTTGTGTAATTTTCAGTGGAGGGGACTGCAGCCACAAGTTCAAGAACCTCATGAACGAAATTTCAAAATCTAAAACACTTCAGGAGAAGTATTGTTCTATTCGGAACGAGTGAGAAATTTTGTGGCAATTTGATGAATTTCTAGGATGAGGATGATGCTTCCTTCATTTTCCATGACAAAGTAGTTCTGGATTTCAGCGGTTAATGTCAGTTGGTACTGATCATCTAGATTAAAGTGAAGATAATCTGCCTGAAGCTTTTAGTGAGTAGAATATGTCACCATGTGTACCTTTTCTACAAGAGCAAGAAGATTGAGAACTTTGTGTAGTGGCGAAAGAAATTTATGATTAGTAACGTAGTCTTATTTGGTTTTATTTTTGAGTCATGCCAAGTTGCTGTACATTTTACCCTCCCTGCTTGTTTTCTTCATCTCCTTCTCTTTTCGTGTTACTGGATTTTGGGGCATTACTATTAGTATTATAAATGAAAGTAAAACAAGAAGGTGAGGGAAAGAAGTCATCACCAGGCTAACATGTTGAGTAAAAAGAGCACCTTAATTATAGAAGTCGGACAATTATATTCAAAAAAAAGAAATCGGATAATTGACTGAGTAATTAGCCCCGAGTATTGCTTGCATCTTAGGGATTTCCATTAATACGTACTAATACGTACCTCATTTGGTATGTAGGAATGAGGGATGCTCAAAAAGACTTCTACTCCTCTTAAATTCGTAGAAGGAATTTTATCATCTTTTCGACAAGAGAATCAGGATATATTCTATCATCTTTTCGACAAGAGAATCAGGATATATTCACACGTAGTAACATTTTAGACATTCAGTTTGAAATTTTACCAGGTTTTGTAAACTAAAGAGGTGAAGGCTCTGTTATTGATCTTTCCTTTCACAAATACCAACACACTTGCTTATTACTTTTTCAATACCACAACTATTTTAAATTAAAACTTCTAAAAAAAAATCAAACAAAGCCGAAGGTTTTTTCTGTACTAGGATTCATTGTTACAGGGAAAAGAATGGCAACATAATCTTTTCTTTGGTGTATTTTTTTTTTTTTTGAATACTTCTTTAATAGAGAATTAGAAAAAGTTGGAATCCCGGCATACCCACAATAATTACAACTTTTGTCAAAATAAAAATAAAAATAGCTACAACTTATAATTTCCACACCCCATTGTGAGTCCAAAAAAAGTCTCCTATAACTCAGACACGTAATGAGTCAAAACCTCATGAACACAATAATAATAAGTAAGCATAAGACAAAACCTATTCTTATATAATTTTGGGGTCATAATGTAAATATTATCTTTTTGATGTCCATTCCTCTAATTTTTCTCCTACTTTCTTCCATCTTGTTGTCACCTCAGCACCCGCCGAAACTAAACCTCACATCCGGTGACCAAAATCTCACCGTCGGTGACCCAAAACTCAGTACCGACGACGACTCAAACCTCAATTCTGGTGACCAATACTCAACGTTAGCGACCAAAACATCAACGCCAGCTACCCAACCTTACCGTCGGCGACCAAAACATCAACACCAGCTACCCAACCTTACCGCCGGCGACCCAAAGCTCACTACCACTACCACGTCATCACAAATTTAGCGTTGGCGATCCAAATCTCACTGTCACTGCCAAATCATCACAACCTCATCGCTGGTGACCTAAATGTCACTGCCAAAACCAAACCTCAACGTCGGCAACCCAAAACTCAACGACGGTGACCCAAAATTCAACGTCGGTGACCTAAAACTCAATGTCAGTGACTTAAACCTCAACACCGGTGACCCAAACTTCAATGCCGGCTACTTATACCTTAACGTCAGTGACCCAACCTCATTTTCGGTGACCCAAACCTCAATGCGGGCGACCAAACCTCTCTGCCGGTGATCCGAAACTCAATATCGGCAACCTAAACGTCACTACCGCCACCACGTCATCATAACATACTGTCGGCGATCCAAACCTTACTGCAAACGACCCAAATCTCACCGTTGGTAACCTAAACCTCACTATCACTACCACATTATCACTTCTTCACTGTCGGCGATCCAAACCTACTTGCCGCCGGCAGTCCAAACCTTACAGTTGGCGACCCAACCTCAACGCCGGCGACGGCAATCGCAAAACTCACCACCGGATTTATAAATGGCCTGAATTCCACAACAAATCAAAAAAAATTCAGCAATTTCGAATCACACCAAATTTATTTCCAGAGTCACACCTCACTAACAAAAACCCACAAATTTATTCCCATCCCCCTCCAGCAGTTCCAAATCACACCATATTTATTTCCAAATTCACGCGAGTCTAACAAAAACATTAGATTTATCATTTCATGCAGTACTCCTAAAAACTTATGGCTGAAGTCGCCACCGTGACCAGTTCCCGACGACAAAGGGGCAAAGAAGCGATACACTGGACTTTCTTGTCGCGATAATGACGCTAGTAGCGAAGGAGGAGGTGCCGCTACTTGAATAATTATCGAGGAAGGGGAGTGAGTGTTGTTGTGACCTGAACTGAATATTGACGATGACGGCAAAACTTGAGTAATCATTAGGACGAGAGATGAAGCCTCGGGGAAACTGGGTTTTAGGTCGGACTACTAATCGAACTGGATCCTAGAAGGGAGAGGGTCAGGGATGTGAGAGGGTCCACCGGTGCTGGAGTTGGTGCAGGTGCC
>JAAGWI010068532.1:0-13795 GCA_012274505.1 Galium porrigens var. tenue
ACAAATTTTCTGAAACCAAACAAATGTTCCAACTCAATCATGGTAGCATCAACGAGTTAGGTATCGTGCTTGCAAGTTGCAACAATACTTAAAGAACGAAATTAATAATTCATAAATAAAAGCTCAGCAGTCAACGTAAGATAATTGATTCCAAACAACCGAACCAGGGCCAAAAATTGTACTTAACCTTGCAGTGAGAAACTACAATGGTTTTCAACTTAAGCAACTGCCTGACTCGAGCTACAGAATGAAGAGGCAATTAACAAAACCAAATCAATTCATCACCCAGTGGTAGCACACATATAGACAGACTCACGAGTTAGACACGTAATCACGAGAAACAACTATTTCTGAATCGGAGGCTCGGAATCTACTATTGAAGTGATCTTCTTCTGCAGCTCGGGCTTGTTTGCACCCACCAGTTTGTCAATCTGCTGTCCATCTTTAAGGAAGAAGAAGGTTGGAGTTGCCTTTATGTCCCATGATGTGCTAAATTCCTGAACCACCAAGTATAAGGAAACCTTTATGAGAAAGATTAAGACTATTTCTTCCGTCTAAATCCTATCTAGAAGAGCAAAACATGCACAGAGTGACATGGAGAGAAAAAGCAAGCCCTAAAATGATATTCCAAATAAATGAATTAAACTTTTTAAGATGTTGCATTGCTTACAGTTAGTTCGTCAACATCAACCGTAAGGAACATCAGAGATGGATGCTTTTCAGATAGCTCGCAATAGAAGGGTGCAATCATTCTGCAAGGGCCGCACCATGAAGCACTGAAATTTGCAATAATCTGTGGAATACATCCCGCAAAGATTAGCAGAGAACGAAGGTAATAGCTACAAGTCTACAAGCAAACAGAGAATCAAAGAAACTGCAAACTGCAAACCAAAACCAAATGTAACATAATGCTCTGATGATCAAAGCATTTAGCAACCTCACTTTTGATTTTAACAGAAATCCTATTAGGTAGAACTGTAGAAGTAGAGGCAAATTCAAACTCCAGAATTAAGTCTTTCTTATTCCCTTACAGGCCAAAGATAATGAACTTAAAAGACATACTTCAAAAGGGGGAATATGACACAAGATTGTAAATCTGGAGAAAATTGTATTTTCAGAATTAAAATGTTCCGCATTTGATGAAGTGGCAAGACCATGCGGGACCAATTATACACTTCATTAATCACTATCTTGGTGATCGTGGACATCCATGACATGGACAAAATGATTTAGAAACAGACACTGCACATAACATAGAGGTACTCAAAAATAGTTTATCAGACAAAGTATGAACAAATTCGATGAACTATCCACAAGCAAAACTATTTGAGTATCTTTTGTCCATCTATTCAAGCAGCTACTCGTGAGCATGGCCAAAGGTTTAAAAGCTTCATTTCTACTTTCCAGCCTAGCTTTCACATAATACAAGATACAAGACAGATGCAATATTAATGAAATCATATCCATCTCAAGGCTTGCCAAAGTTTCTTAACCTATATTGTCAATACAAGAAATCAAGAAGAACGCACTAAGAGTAGGTGAAAGTAGCATACAATTTTGTTATCATTTTTGGCTTCAGTCAATTTCTGATCCCAGCTTTCTTTTGTAGTAATGAGCTGCACATTTCCACCAGCAAATTCAACGTGGTGAACCGACTCATCCCCACCATTATTGTTCTGCAAACAGGAGAAATAAACATCTTATAGAACTACAATTGATAAAACCAGTTGTCAAAGAAACAAACTTAATACATATATATATCCAGCAATTGATATTGTTTACAGCAAAGAGGCAATCTTTATACTTGGTAGCAGAAACTAGTCAAGAATTGCAAAAGGAAAAGATGATCCCATAAACCAAAAGAAACCGTAAAATCTTGGAGAAATAATTGATTCAAAGAATATGATACCTTGGAGAAGCAGATGCCCATTATTCTTAGGTTGGTTAAAAACCGGGACGGGAAATCAAAGGTGCGCCCTTCTCCTCAACCTTAACCTCAACCTCAAAGTTTGGGAATGAAAATTATGCAAATCATAAAAGGAAAAGACAGATGTGGAACACATCATATAAAGTAGATAAATCTTCTTCTTTTAAGGTTAAAACACAGCATTCTAAACGTTTGTTTCTAGAAGAAAAATTGAAGGACTAAATGTAGCCGCGTATTTTACTTAGTGTAATCCAAAATATCATTAAAATGATATTGTTGCCTCCTGTAAGTTGGTAAAAATTTTCATAACTCAAATAATTGAGGGCATTTTCATATACTCATACAGTATTTTGGATTACACGAGTAAAATACTGGACTACGTTTAATAACACTTAAGAAAAACTAGTAAAATAAGCTAAGAAAGTCTATTGTGAGACAACACATATTTTATAATTTTATATTAATATTTCTTAATAATTTGATGATATTGGTTATGCATGGTAGTTGATATCGTACATTTATTTATTGAATTTCACGTTATTTTCAGTGATTATTAATTAAAGTTTACTTTGTTCACGTTAAATTTGTGATTAAATAGTATATTGAATGCCATTTATAGTGAGAGTTCGTGAATAAGCTTGTCTGGGTCCCAAACTACAAATTCTAGAATTTTGACAATTCACATTTGTTGTGCTGTGGGCGCGTGGGCTTCATTTTGTCAGTTCTTGCTAAGGGCTTCATTTTGTCGGTTCTTGCTAAGGCCCTGTCTAATTCGACGGAAAATAGTTTATTGTATTTTATTGTATCTGGAATTAGTTGAAAATAGTGAATTGAATATGATTTTTTATCTCATATAATTTTTCGAAGATTACAAATAAATTTAAGGTAATAATATTTTGTTATTATTTATATTTTTTTAGAAGAAATCTATCTTAAAATTAATATTCTAAATTATATCAATTAAATTTTGTTTGTGAACTAGATTATTGTAGATGACTCCATCTTTTCCTCCTCTCTCTTCGGGGAGATGGGAAAATAATCTTTAATTGTTTTTCGTTGATTTTATTTCTGAATAACCATGCAGAACCTTTAGATCCTTCAGATCTGAGGCTTTTAATTAGTAGTTGTTTCTTTTTCCGACTCGATCCTTCAGATCGAGACTCTTACTCAATCTCTAAGTAGATTGAGATCTTTGAAATTCGGTTTTTTTACCGGATCTGATTATTTGGATACTTGATTCCGGGTTTTCAATGCGTCTACAGTTTGGATCAAGGTGATTACAGTTTGAATCAAGGTGTTTACGCTTGAACAACACAGGTCAGCGTGTTCGTGGTGTTGTAAATATTGCAGATCCCTGATTAACAAGGCAGATTATGCTTGGATGCGGATCCCTTGTTAAGCGGTTCATGGTTTTCGCTGGTGGCTAGGTATCTCATGAGGGGGTAATACTATTTTTATTGGATCTCTTCTTTGTAATAGGACAATTAGTCTGATTATCATTTAATTTGATTATTCTTGATAGGATACCTAGACTAGATGTTTGATTTCACTTATTGTAATCGCAGTTNNNNTTTTTCAAAAAAAAAAAAGAAGATTATTGTAAATGAAAGTAACTAAAATTTATCCGAATAATCTGAACTGGACAGGGCATAAGGGCTTCATTTTGTCAGTTCTTGCTAAGGGCTTTTAATGGACTGGGCTAAACTCATTCCATATGGCCCAAATCTGGTCCCAACGTTCTATTTTTGCAAAGTAGTTTCAGAAAGATGACAGTTTAGATGCAGAGATACTCCTCCGGTAATAACACCTCCTCACCGGCACCGGCACCGCCAAAATCACCGTGATCCCATCAAAGCTCAGTCCTTTGAGGGCCCAAATCCTGTTTGCGTAAATATTTTCATGTAAGCGCGAAAATGCACAATCTTTTTCTTTACTTTATGAGCGAATCAATCCGACAAGAATCATAGGAATTAAGCTGTAATGCTGGTGTTCTGTGATCTTTTTCTCCCTCTTTTTGCTCTCAAATCTTGTCTATTTTTTAAGATCAGCCTCCGCATTTGTTCTGTGAATTGGTTTTTATTTTGCTGTTTTCTTGTAGTACATTTTATTTTCCTGTAAGAAAAATTTGCCAGGACAATGACAACGTCAGTAATTGGGATCTATGCATTATTTTCCTGTATTGGTTTTATGTGGAGACTTGAAAACTAAAGAATACGGTACTAATTCTGGTCTGGAATATGAGTTAGATTGCCTTCATATTTTAGTTGTGAGGAAAAGGTTAGATTTTTTATCACTAATTAGTTTTTTTCAGTTGGAATGAATATCATGTTTTTTGGATCTAGCTACAGAGTTGTTGAATCATTTTGGAGCCTTTGATATTAGAATATGGAAGAAGATAAGAAGAAACGGAAGAATAAGAAAAGGAAGAATAAGCAAAATGCTGCTAAACATGTTGATGATACTTCAGCAAGTGGACAAAATTCTGCCCCTCCTGTGGTGAACCATTCTACTGATAAAGCCCAAGTTGATACCAAATCCGCAGCAGATGTGTATCCTGATGACCAGCTCAATCTTCCTAAAGAGGATACACATGGTGTAAGTGCAATTGTCTATGAGTGCAATAGATGGTGTACCCCTGCTATTTACTAACTCACTCATACTCTCTTACAGGCCACTCAACAAGGCAAAATTCAAAAGTTACCATTAGAAAATGATTTAAGTTTGCAAAAGGAGGTAATAACTCAAATAATCAAGTACTGAATTCTAATTGCTGTTTGCTTCAGTGAAGAATACTGTTTGCTCTGGGGCTGTTATTCCTTTCTCCATTAGATAGTCGTTTGCTGACACTTGATTTTATAGATTGCTCATGCTGGCCTATTAGAGAAACTTGATGAATTACAGAAGGAGAGAGTGGCTCACATTCAGCAAGAGGTATTGAAATTTGAATTCACTCATATTAGTTCTAGCATCTAAGTGCTAACTATTCGATCTACCAGGCTAGTCTGCAAGAAAAAATATCACAGTTAGAGAAAGAGAAAGATACATACGTGAAGAAAGAGGTAATCTAATGGCTGGATTGGGTTAATCTTTCTTAGTTCATCACCTTTTGTTTTTTCCATGAGATATTAAGTTTATTTTTAATGATCCTTGTCTGTCAGGTTGCTTTAGAAAGGAAAATTTCTGAGTTACAGGCAGACAAAGAAGCCCAAGTGCAGAATGAGGTAGTTTTTTCTTTGGTCAAGGACCAGTTTTATTTGTCCAGGTAAATGTATGTACATAAACTTGATCTAATCGTATGAACTATGCTCAGAGTCTTATGGAGATTGAAATTGGACAGCTTCAGATGGAGAAGGAGTCTTGGTTTCAAAAAGAGGTAACACTCGTTAAATATGTCAAATTTTCTCAAGGAATTAAATGTGAGAATGTCTTTATTGGGATATATATCTTGCTCAATTTGTCACCTGAAATAACTCAATCTTTCAGAACTTTGTAAACCCTGTATGAGGCTGAGAGTTACCAAACAATCTGTGATACTAATATGTAGGTCCTCTCAGGTTCTCTTGGTAGAAAAGATAAATCACCTGATGGGTGAAACAGCAACTTTGAGCTCAGAGAAGGTAAACCATTTTCCTCATACACAGTGACTACCTAAGCCTGCTTGCTCATTTCAAAACATTCTTTCTCCTTGCCTGATTTTTTCCGACTCGTCAATTATTATGGATGTTTCAGGTGACCTTGACTGAAAAGGTGAAGCATATGGAGAAAGAACGAGATGCGTGGGTATCACAGGAGGTAATGGACCTTGTTTATAACTCTGCCACATGAATGAATTCACTCATGTTCGTTAATTCTTTGTGTTGTTAGCTTAGCCTACGGCTCTGTTATACGGTTGGGGTTTGGTGTGATCTAATTGGATTGGGTCTGAATTTTATCTTTTATGCAGAAGCTTGCGAAGGGTTTGATTGCTAGTCTGAATGGTGACAATCTAAGTCTAAAATCTCAGGTGTGAAGTTTTTCATGATCTGATGCAGTCTCCTTGTTGATCACTTTTTTTTATTGCACTTTGATTAAATGAAACCTATATCCTTTGAGATGTTAGAACATGGATTTCGCACTTGGTAAAGATCATACCCTCTCTATTGTGCTATGTTATTCTGATTTAAATAATAAAACCAAAGTCTAACAGGTGGCAGAGTTGGAAGAATTGAGGAGCAGTCTGCTACAAAAAAACCATCTTCTGAAGGAGACAATTTCTGATCTGCATTCGCAGATTCTGAGCATAGAGAGGACTGCTGTCTCTGCAAGTTCATTTACGGAGATTGAAACTGTGTGTACTATCCAAATGAGCTTAGTTTCAGTTATTTTATTTTAGTAGTTCTGTATGCATTTTATTTAACGCTATCTGGTGGTTTAATGTAGCATACTACTGAAAATGGGAATCTGGCACCTGAAACTGAAACTGCTAATGCACTGGTTGAGAGATTGGCCAGTGAAAATGTTGCTCTTGTTGAAAATGTAAGTTGATTATTCCTTAACAATCTCTCTGCTTCATTGACTGGCAAAAGGGAGTATAATAACCTTAGGATGGAAAAGTATTTTAGCTATTTAAAAGTTTTAATATTGTTGTTTGAGTATAATCTGTTTTCTTCTGACGCTATATTTTAGGTGAAGGACTTGTCTATTGAATGTCAGAACAAAAATCTCCAACTGGAAACATCTTTTATTGGTAATAATAATGCTGGAGTTGGAGTCACATATGATTCTGTCAGGATGGAACCAGAGGATGGAGTTTCTGAGATGCTTAACATGTCTCCAGCTTATGGTGTGATCAATGAAGCCCACCCTAAGGATACAGGGTCTGAATTAAGAGTGGATGCCCTAAAAAATGATGCAAACAATAATCAGGAAAGCAAGGGGCATTCAAGCGCAAATAATCATGTTGGCAGAGATGTGTTTCCAGATTCTTCGAAAATGATCGAGGCAGATGAAACAGTTCAAATCCCATTGGATGAAAATGAAATAGGGCCTGTGGATGTGGATTCAGAACCTTCAAATGATGTCGATGATGCTGAAGTGGCCCTCGTAGATGCTCCTTTAATCGGTGCTCCATTCCGTCTGATATCTTTTTTTGCTAGATATGTTAGTGGTGCCGATTTGGTAGAGAAAAATTCTGTGAAATCAGGTGTTTAAGTCTCCCAGTCGCGACTTGTGGAGTGGTTTCATCTGAACATTGCCAGAGCAAGGGTCCTGATGAATGAATTGGTTATTTGAGATTGGTGCTAAATATGGGTCTGTACCCAGACCAACAGAAGAATGAGATTGGTGGTAAATCAGGGTCTATTTCTGTGTTATTGCTCACAGGGAAAGACAAAAGTGACGAGTGGGAACTTCTTAGCATCTGGAACAGGAAGATTATTCAGACAATATCCCTCCCGGAAGCAAAGGTCAGGATATGCGTGGAGGTGACAATATCCCTCCAGGCATGTCGTGACCTTTGCTTTCGGGAGGGATATTGTCCGAATAATTCTCTGCTCAAGATGCTATAAAGTTCCCACTAGTTGCTGCCGTCTTTCCCTGGGAGCAATAACAGAGCACCAGTCTCATTCTGATACTGGCCCTAATTTAGCACCAAACATTCAACTGACCAATTCATTCATCTGCATCTTCTGTCGGGTACATTCTTTTGGTTTTTGAGTTACTCTTACGGGGGGAAAACAGAGGGGATTATACTAGACATCATGATTAAAACTTATAGCCATATTATTTTGTTAACAATACCTGTAAACTGTGTAGTGGAGGATGCATTTCAATGAAGCCTACCGTATTAAGGAACTAGAAAAGGCTTCCCTTGTGATGTATCCAGGCTTACTTTTAGGTACTATGTATACCATTTTCTCAGGGAATAAAGATGCAATTTTCCATTTCCTCTACCAGTTTTAATTTAATGACTTGAAATGACACATTTTGCACACTGTGTTTTATTGTCAACTTGAGTATTTAAAGTTTAGTAACTCAGATACAGTGGTTTGAAGGCATCACTTGGTAGCAGGCTAGCAGCAATATATTACAGGCTTGTAGGGTTATAGTCCTAATAAATTGTCAGGGTAGTGCAGTATTTGTTGAATGGATTTGACGGCTTGGTCCATGTTGGGCCTCATTTCCGGCAGCCTGGAGACACATGCTAAGGCTAGTTGCAGCATCTCCTCCATTTGTTCTTCGATATTTCGGTCCTTGATGAGCTTAGAGTCAAACACCTCAGTCCTCCATTGTTCTCTGGCAATGGACTGCACCCACCTCGGAAGATGTACCACCTCCTCGAGTGGTGCTTTCTCGGTGAGCACTTCAAGTAGGACGACGCCAAAGCTGTAAACATCTGATTTCTGAGTGTACTTCCCCAGCTCCATTACTTCTGGAGCTTGGTATCCAGCTTTCCTGGAGGCTGGGGTGATTAAACCCACAAGGGGAGTAATACCAAAATCCGAGATGCATCCGCTGAGGTCTCGGGTAAGAAGGATATTGGAAGACTTGATGTTTCCATGAATCAGGGTCCCGCCAGAATGAGAATGTATGTGTGCGATACCCTGTGCAGCTCCAAGACAGATGTTTAGCCTGGATCTCCATTCCAGAGTCCTTCCCACCCCAGGCCTGTTTCCTGCAATCAGCACAAGACGAGGTAAGCAAGTCGGAGTGGATTCAAGTGTATAAATATGAGTTAAAGAGTGGTTACCATGTAATAAGGTGGCTAAGTTTCCATATGGTTGGTAATCATAGACAAGGAGGTGTTCATTCCTGGAATGGTAATATGCGCGGAGAGGAATGATGTTGGGGTGTGGGTCGACCCTCCCGACATTCTGCATGTGCTCTTGGAACACCATTTTGCTGACCAAAGCTTGTTTGAGCCTCTTGACAGCTAGTGTGGCAGCCCCTTGCTGTAGGGTAGCCTTGTAGGTGGTCCCATACGTACCCTTTCCTAAGACCTCAGCCGCGGCTGCCAACAGATGATCGAAATCATAACCGTCCCCTCCTTGCAAGAAAACCAGTCTGGCGTTTTCATCTCCATAGCTTCCTGCTATCACATTCCTTGTCGCTTTTCGTTTCTTGCTGCGTCGTAGGATCCAACACAGTAGGAATAGTAGAGCCAGGAGTACGGAGGATGCAACAGCAATGGCGAGAGTGGAGGCTGTGGCTAGCTTTGATTTGTGTACTGAAGCTGCAAGTGGTGGTGGTGGTGGTGGTGGTGGCGGGGCATCTTTAGCTTTTGGTTTAGGCTGTATGTGTGGAGGTGGAGAAGGAGCAGGAGCAGGAGCTGGCGAGGGCAAGGGCGAGGGCGAGGGCGAGGGCGAGATGGGGGAAGGGCATTGCTCAAGTGGTGTTCCACAGAGCAGGGAGTTTCCTCGGAAGGAGGAAGCAGGGAAGTGCTGGAGAGAAGCTGGGATGGAGCCGTTGAAATTGTTGTTGCTGAGGTTCAAGTGGTGGAGGGCGGAGAGGGAGGTGAGATCGGGTATGGGGCCGGTGAGGGAGTTGTTGTTGAGGTTGAGGGCAGTGAGATGAGTAAGGTTTAGAATGGAGGTGGGGAGGTTTCCTGTGAAGGAGTTGGAGGAGAGGTCGAGGAAGGTGAGGTGTTGAGAGAGATTGGAGGGAATGTCACCGGAGAGGTTATTGTTCTGCAGGTAGACTTTGGTTATGGAAGGGAGGGAGAGGATGTCGGGAGGGAGGGTGCCGTAGAGGGCATTGGACCTGAGGCTGAGGGAGGAGAGAGCGTCGAGTCGCCCCAGAGTGCTGCGTGGAATGGAGCCGTGAAAGGCAGAGCCGGGAAGGCGGAGCTGGATGACTCGCTTTGTGGCGTTGGAGCAGGTGACTCCGGACCAGGCGGTGCATATGGATGAGTTGGTGTTCCAGTTGAGCTTTCTGGAGACGGAGTGTGGGACAGCGGCAGAGAAGTCCAGCAGGGCTTGCCTGTCGGAGCTTAGATCAGCAGAAGCAGCCAGCATTGGCATCGTCAGAAGAAGGGCGAGGAATAAGGAGGAGCACATCCTGTCTAATTGCTCATTGCACAAATGCTTACTACTTAATCAACATGGGCAGCGATGCAAACAATGCAGGATGGTTGTGACTTGTGAATGTTGGTGGGTATGTTAAGACTGACTAAGAGTTTTGTTTTATTATTTCATGCCAACCTTAGCTGCAGCTTCACAATCACTTCATCTCTAAATACACGTAATTAAAATAACAAATTCAGAGCAACTAACCAGCCTTTAGTCCATATGTACATAAGAGTTGGTGGGTTAGAGACAGCAGAGCCACCACCATTCTTCAAGTGTGCAATCACCGGCGGTGACGTGAACAGTCATATTTGGGTTGCCGGCGTTGAGCTCAGATTTAAAATTGAATAGGGTTTGATCTTCTGTGATAGGATTTATAGGAGGTAGAGCCACACATAACTAAGGACAAAGTTCAAATGCATGCAAACTCATTTCTCTCCAATATTACATTCAGTAACCGAAAAACAAAATCCTTCTTTCCATAACACAAACATTTCTCCCACTAGCCTTTGTATATTACTCCACTAATGCACAATATTGTATTGAAACCAAAAATATATATTTTGATTCCACAAATAATACAAGGTATCGGCTATAAGGGATCGAAGGGTTCCGGCAGAGGTTCAAACCCATTGTCAAATATTGATCCTTGGTCTGATATATCGTCCAAGCTGTGTAGCCAGTTCGTATTTTTCAGATCCTCCTTACGCAGGAAGGTATCGTATCGTGAACTCTCATACATGTCACCCATTGTCAGCTTTGCACAGTCATGAGGCTTCACCTCCTCCTCATTTCCACTCTGCAAATACCTGCTCATCAAATTCCCATTCTCTGCACTCCCGCCATTATGGTTCATGGGGCCATCTCCATTATATGCAGCCTCCACACCACTTGAAGGGGGATTGTGTTGTTGACCTTTGCCATTGCTAGATCGTATGCTCTGAGGGAATAGTGTTGAACCTGAAAGAGGCCGAACTCCATTACTGCCATTTCTTATGTCCTGCAAAAAAAAAAAAACATGGAAAACAAACTTACAAGTCCTTCAATCAATTCTTAACAAGCTCGCGTTAGGACTTGCTAAATCAATGAACAACACCCTAAGTTAATGGATCCAAGATTGACAACTCCTTGGGCAAGGCCAAGTGATGTTCACCTGTACATAGAATGTTCATAAATCTAACGCCTACAAGCAACTCATTAATGGGATCAGAATTAGGGAAACCAAATTATAAAGTTCTTGACCACAAAGACAGTCCAAATGACATGTAACAAATGATCACATTCACAGCCTTGGTTTGACATATCTATCATGGTCATACCGAATGAAAACACCAAAAAAATTATGACACCAAGAAAGAGGTCAAGAAATTACGGGGCGGGGCTAAAATGATTAATAGAGCAAGAAGACAATGCCAACTTATCAGATTATTTATGCACTGTAACATGCTTACCATGTGTCTAATCGCCATATCCAGAGATTTCTTTGAGATATTCCGCCCAAACCCCGTGCTATCTGCAGATGTCCTTAGAGGTTTCCTCGATGACAGCTCAGACCCATGTGGAGCTCTGTAAGAATCTGGGTTCAGGTTTGTATGACCATTGGCTGTCACTTTGTTCCTAGCTGGAGGCTCTACGAGTCTACCTCTAGTAACAATGGGTGATGACTGTCGCCTCTGTGGCACAGGAGCACTTTGATTCTCTACATTCCCTTTCAGGCTACCAGGAGCTGCTGGCCTAGACCTACCAGCAGAGAGTGGTCTATCTGGCAAAGTTGTTCGAAGATTTGGTGGTGTTTCAAGTGAAAAATCTGGGAGAACTATTGGTTGTGGAGCGGGGCGCACACGAGGACTTGGAGAGCTTGGGCGGGATGTAGAAGCTACAGGTCGTGGGCTTGGGGAGCTTGGTCGGGATGTGGAAGCTACAGCTCGTCCATTCTGGAGAGATCTTCCAACTGAGTGGTTTGAGGGTCCAGACACTGGTAACGAAGAAGGCGGAGCTGAATTTCGACGTGTAGGAGTTGATGGCCTGGAAGTAGAACGGGCAGCAAGTGTGTTTGAGGTGACAGATACTTGCGGCCTAGATGTTGGAGTGGAAGGTCTGGAATTCTGAGACGGTCTCACTTTCTCTGAAGAGGCGGCACTGGGGGATGGACGACCTCTAGAAGGAGTAGAAGATCTTGCCGATACTGGCCTGGAAGATGGGGTTGAAGGCCTTGTTGCTATAGATGAAGACCGGGTAGGAGTTGATGGTCTAATGTAAGATGAAACGGAAGCTGAGCTTGTGTTAAGAATGTTGCTGGATTTGTTGGAGTATGAGCTGTACTGGGAGGTTGAAACAGATGGCCGAGTCACGGAGCTACTTCTTGCAGGTCTAGGCCGGTTATTGGTCTCTGATGACTGTGAAACTGAAAGCTGAAACAAGTAATGGTGCCCGTAGATCAGATATCTGTGAGAGTACAACTTATTATCTATCAAAGAACCATTTTCCCTGCTTGTGCAGTGGCCATGATGGCTTTGGAAGATCAAATATCTTGTTATTTAGTTTGAAATTCACAAGTAATCTAACTTGAATCGTGAAATATTTTCAATTAGCATTAAAAATAGTGAGGCTGCACTGCAGCAAGAAAGTTGGATATAAACGGCAATCACTATTTAGCAATGACAGCAGCAGATATGAGAGCAAAGATTACCCTTGAGGCCTTAGTTGCTGTAGATGTAGATATTGATCTGGCCAGTGAGCTGCTTCTAGTAGATGATGGCAGAGTTGGAGGTTCGCTTCCATGATTTGCATCAGATGTCGGAAACATGGGAGTTCCAGGAGGAGTGAGGAGCCTATATGTAAAATCCAGTTTCCGTAATTGGCTAATTGAGTGAACATTCTATTGATTCAATAAACTCAGCAAAGCAATGTTTACTTACTTACTACTTAGAGATGAGTGATCAATCTTTTCCAAAAAAAAATAAATTCAAGAATGATGAGTGTTGTATTTATGTTTGATCTGGAAACGGTAAAAGGGAATTGAGCGGGATCTGGATAAAAGGGAATTACCAATCGTAGTCGTGCTTGCCTCCATCAGAAGATGAGAGGAGATCGTCCAGTACATTTTTGTGGGGCTTGGTGGAGAGCCTCCCCAGCTTGATTGAAAGTGAATCTGCAGGTGATGTATAAGAATAAGATCTCCTCCAACCAAAAAGCAAGGCAAGTGATGTCTAATAGAGAGGGGTTACCGTGGGAGTCGTCGGAGGGGGCAGCGGAGAGGCTGCGGCGAGTCCTGGAGAAAAGATCCAGGTGGGTGTTGTCATCGGAGAGTGGGACTCCGCCGTTGCTGTGGCCGCGGCGGTGGGTGGAGGGGCCGCCGCTCCTAACTCCGATGCCGGAATCTCTGGAGGTCCGATTCATGGCGGGTGTGGGAATGGGAGCGATGGTGGAGTTAGTGCATGAAGCGGCAAGCGTGAAATCCAGTGCAGTGGAGTTAGCGTAGAATTGAAATCTGAGCAATAAAAGCGGAGCAGCACATGTTGAATGTTTGTGATCTGCTTAGACTATCATTGACAGTTTGACACTGACATTGCCATCCTCCTCCTCCTCCCTCCTCCCTCCACACACACGCGCAGACACTTGAACAGGAAGGGCAAATTAAATATAAATTAGAAATTAATAATTGAAATCACATGGATGGATGGGGATTGGAGGTGGAGTATAGAGGGAGTATGCGATGCGGAGCTTTCTCTACAGTCCCTCTCTGTCTTTTGTTTCACTTCTAACTTCCCTTTCGAAATCATTAACTACCGGCTTCATATTTCAGCAGTTTTTAATACCTAAATCG
>JAAGWI010068713.1:0-15284 GCA_012274505.1 Galium porrigens var. tenue
GTGATCGGGACCATCACCCTTTTCTGCCTGAGGTTTGAGCTTGTCGGGAGGGTATCCGTTACCAGTCTCCAAGCAGAATGTTTAGCTCTCTAAGGTATTCGCAGTTTCCAAAATTTCTTCCAAAATGCCTTATCCGGTGTTGCAAATCTAGATAAACAGAAAATAATCTAATTGAAGCTGATCCGATTTGCTACCTTGTATTGGGCCAACACGTTTGAAACCCGTTAGCCCAAAAGCCTATTTTATTTTGGTTTTCCGCCATGAAATTTGGGCCCATAGAGTATATATTCTGCTAATATCGTTGAAGATTTAACCGCCAATTCAACAGCAAAGCGGTACTGCTAAATTGCCAGATTTAGCTAGGGTTTCAGCAGACAAATTCCCTTTAAATCGAATTTCATCACATGAAGATTTAAATTTTTTTGCACAAATTTGACATCAATTCGTACGAATTATGGGTAGAAGAAGAAAAGAACGCAGGATTGCTGCTGCTTCTGGTCGAAGAGTAATTCTCGATCTTTCCGCGGAACCCTCTGGTATAGAACTTGACAAATTCATTTTTACCGATTGTTTAATTTAGGTTTTATAATCATTTTTCTGTATTGAATGAGCTGAATTATGCTGAAGGTTTGTTTTAGGTTTGATTTGATGATGGTTTACTGTTTCTAATTGATGCGGTATGTTGATTTTGAAAAATAATAAATCAGGATGTGAATGAGCTGAGATATGATTGAGATTTGAGATTATGTTTGTGTAATTTAAATCCACTTGTAGACTGACTTTTTTGAAGATACTAGTTTTTTTCGGCAATGATGGTTTAGGTTTTGTAATTATTATAGTGTTCTGATTTTGAACAAATATAAATATTGTGTTTGGATTATTTGATTTACTTTGAACAAATTGCTGTCGCCCGGCTGATTAGTTTAAGGTTTTGTAATTGTGTAGTGTGTTGATTTCGAACAAAAGTAAAAATTATGTTTGGATTATTTCATTCGCGTTGTAGACTATGTAATAAGTTGATAGGAACTTTGTTTTATAAAAAAATAAAATATATTAGACTCGTGATTTTTTGTAAGGTGTATTCCATGTTATGTTCTTTTGTGTGTTTTGGAAGTGATTGGTTGCAAGTGGTGGTATCACTAAGATTTGATGTGGCTTGTAGGAGAGTTGGGTAGCTCCTCTGCCCAAGATGAAGGTGGAGGGGTTGAAGATGCAAAGAATGGAGCGGGGTTACCCAGTTTACCATTATCTTCAGGTGGGTTCCATCAGTTTTACTCAAAAAGGACTGATCTTTGTAGAGAAGGAATGATGTGACAGAGTAATTTATGGTGGAAATTTTACTTAAAATTCTAAAGTGCAAGACATATTGTTTGTACCTGGAAAGATTGTGTTTTCAGACTGTAGAATGGCTGTGGTATTGGGACATTCAATTGGTGATCTGATTACGTCCAGCCCCTGCCACAGTGAATTATTGAATATTCTTCTGAGTATGTCCTTTTTTGATCGTTTCTGGCGACTTCAATGGGAGAGTGACTCAAGGATTAATTACCCCTCGGTTCGTATTACTTTGTCTTTTGCAGTTTATTCCCAACTGACTGGCTCTCAGCATTTTACAGGTGATGCAGAAGAATATGGCAAATTTCTGGAACAAAATTCATCATTATTGTTTCTCTTTATATTTGACATTTGCTTATAAGCATGCAAAAATTATTGTGAAAACCATTTGTTCAAAATTGGTGGGTTGTGGGGCAAGATATCTGAGTTTTATTTTCTTGGGTTTGACGTTTGAGTATTTTTTTGTAGGTAAACCTGAGAATCCTTTAGCTTTGCTTGGCCAATATAGCGACGATGAGTTGGATGATGGATCAAGTCCAGAGAAGGACCAGGCTATAGCTGAAGTTTCCCGTGATCACTGTGATGAGAGTCAGGTAACTTGTTATTTACTCTCAGTAAAATTTCTCTATGTATATTGCTGTTATTCTAAATTTAACCAAACAAATCATCAATGGTATCTCCTTATCTGATATCTAGTCAACCATCAATGGTATCTCTTCATATATCAATCTGCTATGATGAGCCATCTTCTTCTTTTTATCAATTGTTTTTTGCCTGCTGCTTTTTGAGAGTGTTTGCTGATCAATTGATCTGTTTGTTGCTGCATCCCATCTACAAATTATTACGTTTATTTAGTTATTTATTTTATATCTGTTTGTACTTGGAAAGCTATTACTTTACATTTATGTCTTCACTTGGGGTTTATAGTTTTAATATCCTAGCACCGCCTTATTTAATGATACAAGTCCTCCTAGTGTCATCAGTTTGTCTTGATATGGTAGGTGGTGTATGATTTGTGGTTAATTGACTATAAGGAGATAAATGAAGAACTAAGATGAATAATATGTTCAAGTTTACTTGAGATAATTGTTCATTTTACATGCTAAACCATGCAGTTATTTCATTTGGTAGGAAAATGGACAAAATGGTGTCACCACTGATAGGGCTGGACATATACAAACGGGGGAGGGGAATTCCATATTGGAATATACCGAGAAATCAGAACTGGGCGTTGATGCAGGAATTGTTAACGCTGTAGCGGATGAAGTGCTGGATGAAAGTTGTTTGACGGGAAAAACAATTGCTGCTTCAACTTCTTATTTACAAGATGGAGATGTGTGTTCTGGATGGAGGGCTGTCTTGCATGAAGAAAGTAATCAGTACTATTATTGGAATGTTGCTACTGGAGAGACTTCATGGACAGTTCCAGCTGCATTGCTAGAAGCATCTACGAATGACACTGTCAGTAGTGGAGAAAAAGTGAACGCAATTAATGGCTCTTACTCCACCTGTCCAAATATTGAAATGACTGACGGAGCCCAGAAAGCCATGAATGGAATGTTAATAGAAGATGCATTAGATGGACAGAGAATAGATACTTATGGAACCCAGAATCCCCCAGATATGTACTCCTGTTTAAAGCTTGAAAATGTGGATAGCTCTACTGGAAATCTTACCTCTCGTGTTGTAGAACACGGCGAACTTCTATTGGAGAAATTGCATAGCATCAAGGGGTAATGTCTTCTACCTCATCTCTCTTGCAAGTTGTGATTTACAGTCATTATATTTTTTAGTATTTGCTGTTATTTTAGCTAACTTACTGATTTAAATATTTTCCATGTCCAGAGACCCTTTACATGGACATTCTCGTGTGCTGTCATATCTATCAGAAGTTGAAATGAGACTTGCTGATATGAAGTCTTTGGCATGCCATGGATCTTCATTACTTCCTTTTTGGGAACTCTCTGAGAACAGGCTCCAGCAGCTTGAGGCAAATATTAATGATTACTTGCATGAAATTAAAGCTAAGAAGGTTGAAGAAGTTGTCTCAACTGATATATACCCTAAAAGTAGTGGTCCTGCAGTAGATGCAGATTTGAAGGAAAATAGGGCAGTGTCTCCATCAGGTGATGTGTATGCTCCCGTGCTTGCTGAGAGAGTCAAACGCCTAGATAATGTAGAAACTGACATTCATCAATCGGTGAGGGATGAACATGTTCCATCAGATAGACACTTGACTGGATATTCCAGCAATGCTTCAGATGAAGACATGGATGTTGACATGGAAGTTGAAGAAGATGCTGCCCCTTTGAGCAATATAGGTGTATCAGTTACATCAGAGCCTCTTGGGGTTCCAGATCTAGCATCAGCAAGCCTGGGAAATTCTCCCTCAGGAGAAGGTATCCCACCTCCACCTGATGACGTTTGGATTCCTCCACCGCCTCCTGATGATGAACCTTTTCCTCCCCCACCTCCCGATGAGCCTCCCGAAGTTCCATATCCCCAGCCATCTGATTTGGTTTCTGTACCGTCTTATCCTTACTTAGAACAGTACAACATATATCCTGGTTCTCACTACCAGTATGTTACTCAGACGAGTGCTGATGTAGCTAGTGATCACGTATATGCCCATGCTGAAGGATACCACCAGCCAGCAGTTTCCCAACCCCCTGTATACTTTGGAGCATTGCCTGGCGCATATGCTACTGCTTCGTTGGCTGTCAATCCTGTTGAGACCGGCTTATACTATGGTGTTCAAGATCATGTGCAACAACCTTTGGTTCAACTGCCCTTCATAAATCCCCTTGGATCTTCGGGTACGAATGAGGATATGGACTATACTTCAATGCCAAAAGGTGATCGTGAAGGTTCTGTTGCTAGTGGGAATTCTCTGAATGCAACTCTTGAACCCTTGGCTACTATGTCAGTGGCCGAGAGTGCCTCCGTCTCATCGATTCCTGCTTCAACCACAACTGTTTCTACTTCTGTATCACCTTCTAAGGCTCAACCTAAAGGTAAAGATTGAAGTTAGCTCTTGGAATATGCTGTCTGGCAGATTTTGTTTAAAGTGCATATTAACAGTAAATCATTCTCTTTGCAGTTGCACGTAAGAAAAAGCGAGCGGTGGCTGTAGTTTCCTCCCTGATGTCGAACAAGAAAGTCTCCAGCTTGGTTGACAAGGTGTGTATTCATTTCACCACATCTGATATACCTCAAATCTCGATGTTTTGGGAATGTAAATTTTGTAATCTGATATCCTTGCTTTGCATGCATATGTACTTATTAGTGGAAAGCTGCAAAAGAGGAACTGCAGGAAGAGGAAAAAGAACCAGAAAATCCTTTGGAAATATTAGAGAGGAAAAGACAACGAGAAATAGAGGAATGGCGTAAGCAGCAAATTGCCAGCGGAGAGGCCAAAGAGAACGCAAACTTCCAGCCTCTTGGCAGTGATTGGTAATATACCCCCACCCCCAACCCTAATTCATGTTACTTGAATTACCGTGCAATTTTGGTAAAACCTACTTTAGACTATCATATAGACATGTGTAACACTGTTATGCTCTTTTGTTTCAGGCGGGAACGTGTGAAGCGCAAGCGTGCTAAACTAGCTAAGGAATCTGTTCAAAGCCCTTCCGACAGCTCTTCAGAAGTGAATCCCCAGGCTAAAAATCTTGATGAACATTCAAAAGGCCTTCCAAATGGTTGGCAGGTAAATATTTGATTTGATCAGTGTTTCATAAAGAGAAGACTAACCTTTAGGCTTTTGATTCAAAGTTTGTTAATTTCCTCCATTTCGAACTCCTTTCTTTCAGGCATTTTGGGACGACTCTACAAAGCAAGTGTATTACGGGAACACTTTGACATCAGAAACATCCTGGACTCGACCCACAGATTAATCAACTTTTTTGTTTCTTGCAACTTTTGTGCTCTGCATTGTAATCCTTGTAGATTTGAATGATGTTGCAATCCCCAATCGGTTTTATTTTACTTCCCTAAGACCACATGTATTATTTTGAAGGCCAAAAATGGGTTCTTTTCTGCATTTATTTTACAAATTGATCAAAAAAATATATATTTACAAAATAGTTCTCATGATTAAATATTTAATTATCAATAATTATTTTAAATAATATGAGCCTTGATAATTTGGTGAGTTAAATTGTTATAGATATGTAAAATGCTCGAAATTGGAGGGTGGCTGCAGGTGCTCCAAACACTATCTCAAAGCAACCCAAATTATATCATAAATGCAAATAAAAGACATTCATACTCACTGAAATGAAAACTGCACAGTACAGAATAAAAATCTTCATTTGATATATAGCCAAAATAACTGAATAGATTAGCTCCATCAACCAAAGTACTTCACAAGCAACGCAATTCAAACCACCTGCTGGTAATCATATGTTCTGTTACAACATACATAAAGCCTTGCGTTTCAAGCATTTGAACTGTAGCCTAAGAATCTCCGTTATGAGGAATAATAATAAGAGTATCCCACAAACAAATTGTTGAAAGGTTTGAAGGCAGGCCTACTTTTGCCTCTTGTAAATCTTTGCCAGAAACGACTTCAGAACGGCTTGGACAGCTTTGCTAGGATGAGATTCAATGGCCTTGTTGATCTTCTCATAGCTCGTGCTTTCATATTCCAAGAATTCATCCTATGAGTAGCAAATTTGCCAAAAAGTACTTCAGTTACCAACATATGGAGCATAGGAATCTGATTTTCTAATGATGAATGGGAAGTTTAATATTAGGTATAAACCTGGATCTTGAGGGCATTGTAAAGCTCTTTAACTTTAGCAACGCATGTCGGGTCCTCCTTTCCGTAGTTCTCCTGATAACATAGCATGTCTTGCTATCGATCATTGTATACGCCATAGCAGTTATTAGAAGAAAAAAAATATAGGACTCTTAACTCACATATAGTATCTTCTTTTGTTCCTCACTACTGAGTTCAAGGGCTTTGACCACCACCCAAGAGCATTTGAAATCTTCGATGTCTGTCCCAACCTGAAGGTACACGAGTTTCTTCACATTTTCTAATTTTTGATGGAAACGAGAAGGGGAACAGATATCCCTTCGAAAAGATAAAATTGAGACAAAGGATTTATGCAGATTACCTTGCCTATAAACTCGGGATCACCAAAGCAATCTAGGTAGTCATCCTATTAAAAATTTATCGAGGATAAGCAAAAATGTTCAATTTTAGCTATAGAAGTTATTTGCATGGCAAAAGGCAGGAAGGCAGTGTTAAAAATTAGAGCTTAAAATTGTTGTAGTTCTGGAAGCAAAAAGAGAATCATTCAATGTAATTATGTTATCACTAATCAAGCAAAAAAGCTTGAGAGAGACTTGCCAATACTCACCTGCACCTGGAAGTAGACTCCCATTTCAAGAAGTGTGTCCTTTACATTTTTATGGTCATCCAGATTTTCTCCAGCCATAAGAAGAGCACAAGCCACCTAAAATTATACTCCATAAATAAAAACCCGGGAAAAATAAAGGCATGCAAAGCCAAATTAACCACAGTCAAATATAATACCCCAACACCGCAGCAGGTCAAGAAAATATCTAACTTTTAACTCTAAATAGTATGGAGATAATCGAACTTGTAACAGAACAAAAGGATATGAACATCATTTACTCACCGGAAGGTAAAAAGAATAATACGCAGTCTTGTACAGAACAATTCTCCGGTGGCTACATAAAAGAAGAAAGACGGTAACTTCAGCACCTCAAATAGGGTTTCTTCGAATAGAACATGAAACTTAGAAGAAAAAATATCAAATGTTTATCACTTACAGAGACAATGAATATTTGGACAGATCTTTCTCCCCCACGAGCGTGGTGATCAGATCAATCATCTGTCCATGAGCTGTCTGGAATTCTACCTGATGAAAGAAAACACCAGCAAACGTCAATTTATGGGGGGTATTACACAGTATAATGATCTTTTTGTCAGGACTTCCACCCTACCTCATTAAACAAATCAACCAGATCCACATAATACGGCTTCTCCCTGAAGTGATTCTTCAAAATTCTTGGAATATGATTGCGAAGGATTATGCCATCATTTGCAGCAATCATGCCAACCTATGGAATTCCAAATCCAGTACTAAGAGTTAAGACATTGGATCAAATCAAAGGGAAAATCAAAGAAGATAAGCAAGTCGGGAACACCTTTGGCAATCTAAACCAACAAGGCTGACCACGCCGTGTATGAGAACCATCCATGATGTCATCCAGAACAAGAAAATAAGCTTGAAGCTGAAAAATCACAAGGATTTAAGCCAATCCAGGAGAATTCTGAGTAAAACAGATATCAATATTTTTAAGCTACAGTCTGGAAGAAAGGGATACCCACCCATTCAATGCACCAGCCAAGTGCACTTGCAAGAAAGGTCTCCTCACTTGTTAGTACTTTTCCTTCTTTCAGCAACTGGTAGCTGTCAACAACAGAGAGCCCTCGATTGAGCTTTCCTGAAAATTCGAACAGGAAGGACAAAACTAAGATAAGTCGAAAGATCAGAAATGGAAGTGAATGTACAATAATCATTATAAATACAATTAACCAAGAATTGAAGTAACCATATTAGATTTACCTCCAGGAACATTGTAGTCCAGCATCTGGAAAACAAATGGAAAAACAACAGAACCAAGACATAAAGTTAATACATTTGAAAAAGAAGCATACAAATTACAATATATACATGTCAGAGATGCACGTTAAAAATCAAATCTTGATGAGGTTAATGAAAGCAGGCAAATCTCATCACCTTTCTTTCATTACTTCCTTTGTCCACATAATAATGTCACATTAGCAAAAAAAAATTCTCCATTAATGAAATATCTTTCATAAGATTCAGTTAAAAATCATGATATGATATTCTTACTTAGCAATGCATTAATGCTAATTTATATGCACAGAACAGTAAAGCCAAAAAGTGTACGGAAAACACAAAACCACACCATAGATTCACAAGCTTAAATAATCAGTCCCAGTCCCAGATTAGCATTCATGCATACAAACGGATCAAAACCCAATTGGAATACCATTTTTTGTATGAATAATGGGTACTCACCCGGTCCAGCCATTGGCGAGAATCATCGGAAAACTCGAAAGCTGGGTCATTGAGCAGTTCTGATTTCAGGACAGAGTAAACCTCCAAGAACTTCGACCTCAGCTCTGACAGCGCATTCATTATTTGTTGTTGCTCGAACTGAGAACTATGGTTTTTCGGAGAAGCCTATAATGCCTAATCAAACTCGTGGATCAAGTGGTTTGAGCTATTTTTTATGGCTCAAACTCTGAATCATTTAAAGCTAAGGTAAAAACTATCTTTTACCAATTAAGATGCGCTTTTCAATAATCAGTATATACGAGTATATAAATAACGACGTATAGAAATAAAAGTAAAAGATTTCCGGGCAATTCATTTCAATTTACCATTCTCATCATGACTAGTCCTCTTCTTATATTTATGAAATTAAGATTGAATTAAAATTAATGAATATGATTAGTTACAAAATTTAGAGATTGACTAGTTTTCACTTACTACACTAAATAGGCAGCGTTATCCTATTTGACTCCTTTTTAACCCCGATCTAAACTCATCTCTTTGCGATGCATATTTCATACACTAACTTGTTTAAGTCTGCCTAATTGTTAGTTTAGAGATTATTATGCCCAATCTCCATCCTCATGTTTCCAACTGTCAATAAAAATAAAAAGATTATAGTATAAGGCGAATAAAGAAAAACTAAAAATAGTGCTAGTAGAAGGGTATAAGACAGCATTGCATACTATTACAAGCCTTGTCTTTTTCCATCACAGAGCTGCCAAGCAATCAGCAGCTCCACCTCCAGCTCTTCTTCAACCACCACTCTGTTCCCCAATTCCATTTTCTGGGATTCTCTCAATTCATCCTTAAAGGTGAGCATCTGTGTTTCTCTTTCTTTCTGTTGATCAAGAACTCATTTTTTGGTGATAAATTATAATAAGTGTCATTTCATTGGATCTGCATAAGGGTTCTGTTGGACCCTCTTACAGTTATGGTAATTGTACATTCGTTTGTGTGTTGGTGTACGGAAAGGAATGGTTTTTATTGCCTTGTGATGCTTTGGGTTCGTGTATAATGGTTCTGATCTGCATAATTCACTTGTTCTTATTAAATGGCATATTGGGTTTGTAAAAAGTTTGTATTTTGTTCATGTTGTTGGAATTGCCTCTTCTGGGGTCTGGATTTTGAAAATCAATAATTGTTTACTACCTTTGTTTGGGAATAAATGTAATGTTATTCTGCTGGCGGTTGGCCTGTGAAGCCTTATCTACTGAGTCGAAGCTGCTGTTTTGTTTTTTAATGTGACTGTGCTAGCTCTCGAAATGTCTAGTTGTTAGGATTTACTCTTGCTTGAAATAGAGCATGTTATTAGCGGTTATGTGACATTCGACTGGTATGAATCTGATGCTCCTTTTGAACTTTGTTCCTGCAACAGGTAATCGATTATAGGAACTGATAATCATTTCAAGGGTTACCAAAGACTTTAACATTGTGTTGAGTAAAGAAGAAGCAGAGAATGGTCAAAAGGTTCCCCTTTCAGCCCTATTGTGTTTTGCTTTTGTGTTTTTATACCGCAAGTTGCACTCAGTCTTATTGTCATATGTGGATATTGACTCTTGGCAGACATGGAGCATTTTGAGGTGCATGCGTTACCATGTTGAAGTGCATAGAGGGGATTCGGCAGCTAGGTGGTTCCTTGCTTCACTGTTGTGATCTTGACTTCAACAGGCTATCAAGGGGCCTAGAAGATCCCGAAATTCTGGCTAGAGAGACTGTGTGTATGTATTCAGCATTCTATTGTTTTTTTTCCTGTTTTATATGTGTGATGTGCTAGTGAAGATCTTAAATGTCAGTTCTGTGATTATTATAAATTCATTTTACATACGTTTCACATATTTCATTTTTCACTCCTGAAGCTTGGGAGTGAAGGCCTGGTTCAAAATCCACTCAATGATGTATCTTGTAAACACTAATCTGCAAGTTATTCGAGTTTAGGATAATAGACCAACGGTATGTTACTAGGTTTAAAAACTAGGTTGCTTACACGTACATGTGTATTCTTAAATGGCTTTTAACTAAAGTGGTTAAACCACCTGTTATGTGTGTCATTTGATCTTTGATCTCCTGTTGGAACATCAAATATTGAGTGTTTAACTTAATGTTGTGTCTCTACTGGAAAATCTACTAGATTATCTGTTTAATGATTTCTTGTAATTTTTATAGTCAGCGTTAGTGAAGTCGAAGCACTTTATGAGCTTTTCAAGAAGATAAGCAGTGCTGTGATTGATGATGGATTGATCAACAAGGTACAGTGCTGTTATTTTCCTCCTCTTAGTTAAAACATAGTAGAATTTTATCTTCTTGAATGTGCTGATTTTCTCATGCACTTTTATTTTGCAGGAAGAGTTTCAGTTGGCATTATTCAAAACAAATAAAAAAGAAAGCCTCTTTGCAGATAGGGTATGCTTCTAGCCTTTTGGAAGTACAAAGTGTCATACTGATGTCTTTCTCACTTCTAACATAACGCTGTTTTTTGTAGGTGTTTGATCTGTTTGACACAAAGCATAATGGAATACTTGGATTTGAGGAATTTGCTCGTGCATTATCTGTTTTTCACCCGAATGCCCCAATTGATGATAAAATTGAGTGTACGTTAGCACTTCATATTGCCATTGGTTTAACTTTGTCTGTGGATGTTTGTTTCTAAATAACCTCCATGATGTACATTCTCGCAGTTTCTTTCCAACTATATGATCTTAAACAGCAAAGTTTCATAGAGAGACAAGAGGTATGAAACTGCTATACTGATTTTTATTGCTCCTCAGCATGTTTCATTTTGTAGACTTTTTGGGTTTCCCTAGGTGTCTAATGCTAAATCTCTAGGTGAAACAAATGGTTGTTGCAACACTTGCTGAATCTGGTATGAACCTTTCGGATGATGTTATTGAGAGTATCATAGACAAGGTGCTTCCTTTGTACTTTTGTATCAAGTTCTTTTACATTTTTCCAATAGTGGTCTCTGCTTGATCTTTTAGTGTGGAACTGAAGACGTGCTTCTTCTTTTTCTAGACCTTTGAGGAAGCTGATACAAAGCATGATGGGAAGATTGATAAGGAAGAATGGAGAAATCTTGTACTGCGGCATCCTTCACTTCTGAAGAACATGACCCTTCAGTATCTCAAGTAAGCACTTATTCTGAGTTCAATTCCTAGCATTTATATGGGCAAATATCAGCCAGTACTGTAAATGGCCAGTTTAGCCCTATGGAACAGGGATTATGAATCAACGTAGTTGCTTTCCCCGTACAATTTTAGATTGTACGATTCATCATAGTTCTGCATATAAGATTTGTTCGGCTATACTAGGTTGTTAATGTCCCTTCTAAAGTTGAATTTGCATCTTCCAGTTACATATAGTGTTAATACTAGCAACTTTCTTTCGTTTTCTTGAGGCTGATTGAATAATATGTTTGACTTGATCAGGGACATCACCACCACATTCCCGAGCTTCGTGTTTCATTCAAGAGTCGAGGACACCTGATTGCCGATCTGATTTTCTAGCCTTGTGAAAACCTTGTCTTTTGTTTAAAACATTTGTGGAGGTTGTTGGGATGTGGTCATTTATTTGTGTTTCAGTGAGAAAATTTTTTGACAAGTTTTTACCAGAACTGGTAGTTGGCAACTGTAATGAGAATGGTACATGTCAGTTTCTATCAGTAATTATTACTGTACTGGAATGGTTTCTATCAGTAATGAGAATGGTACATTTTTTATCCTTCACTATTAAATGAATGCCTAAAAGTTGGTGGATATTTTCACCGGAAATGTTACTTTACATTGCAACCTAAATGAGTCAAGTTTTGTGAGTTTTTAGTAGAATTGGTAATTGGCAACTGTAATGATAACTATAGTTTTTCTGTCAGTAATTACAACTGTACTAGCCAGTGTTTGTCCTTCACAATTATTTATTTAATGCCTCAAAGTTGGTGAATGAAAATTCACTGAAAATGTCAAACAACGTTGAAACTTAAATGAGCCAGTGGTGAAAACCTCGGTCGGATTAAGACAAATCAATCTCGGTCGGAATTTACCACGAGAAGAGCACATATTTGAACACCCTTCAAATACTCTTCTGGGAATATCAGATTAAGACCTTCAAGAAAACTTATGAACGTATTTCACCAGAAACTTTTCATACATTCATGATCCTACCCACAATTTAAGGATTAACTTCACCAAACAAGTTCTAGAACACGGTTCGCAACCTCAGAAATCCCCAGAAATTTGTAACGGATAAACATTAAAAAAGAATTTCCAAGAGAATATCTGCAAGCAAAATCTTAATTAATACTTCAGAGAATCCATAACATAAACTACTACGTATTGTTCCAGATTAAAAATAAATAAAGGCGTTCAAAAAGCAAATAAAAGGACATCTAAATCTCTCAGCTCAAAACAGCCGAATATATCTCCAGGAACTTAGTCGACCTCCTCCATCTTGGAGCCATCAGCATCGGCCTCACCTTCTTCAAGAGGTGGCATCTCCTCATCAGCTTCTCCGGCGTCTTCGTCGATGCTCAGTCCCAACTTGAGCATTCTGTGAATCCTGTTGCCGAAGGTGTTGGGCTCATCCAAGCTGAATCCAGAAGTGAGCAGGGCAGTCTCAAAGAGGAGAAGAACCAAATCCTTCACACTCTTGTCATTCTTGTCAGCATCAGCACGCTTGCGCAGCTCATCCATGATGGAGTTTTCGGGGTTGATCTCCATGGTTTTCTTGGAGCTCATGTAGCCAGCCATGCTTGAATCTCTGAGAGCCTGAGCCTTCATGATTCTCTCCATGTTGGCAGTCCAGCCATACTCCCCAGTCACCAGGCAGCAGGGAGAGTCAACCACGCGATCGGACACAATGACCTTCTCGACCTTGTCACCGAGGACATCCTTAATGACCTTGCACAGACCTTCAAACTTCTCCTTGAGCTCCTCCTTCTTCTTGGCCTCGTCTTCACTCTCATCGAGCTTCAGACCTTCCTTGGTGGCAGAGACCAGCTTGTGGCCTTCAAACTCCTTCAACTGGCCAACTGCGTATTCATCAATAGCATCCACCATGTAAAGGACCTCATATCCCTTCTTCTTCAGCCTCTCGAGGAAAGGCGAGTTCTCAACAGCCTTCTTGCTCTCACCGGTAATGTAGAAGATGTCCTGCTGTCCCTCCTTCATGCGGGTGACATAGTCCTTGAGGCTGGTCAGCTCATCACCACTCTTGGTGGAGTGGTATCTCAGAAGCTCGGCAAGCTTGGTCTTGTTGGTTGAGTCTTCATGGATTCCCAGCTTCAAGTTCTTGGAGAATGCCTCGTAGAACTTGTTGTAATCTTCTTTGTTCTCAGCTATCTCCTGGAACATCTCAACACACTTCTTCACCAGATTCTTGCGAATGACCTTGAGGATTTTGTTCTGCTGGAGCATTTCTCTGGAGATGTTCAAAGGAAGATCCTCCGAATCGACGATCCCCTTGACAAAACTGAGGTACTCAGGAATCAACTCCTCGCAGTTATCCATAATGAAAACCCTCCTAACATATAACTTGATGTTGTTGGGCTTCTTCCTTGTGTCAAAGAGGTCAAAGGGGGCTCGCTTAGGCACAAACAGAACTGCTTTGAACTCCAACTGACCTTCAACAGAGAAGTGCTTCACTGCCAAATGCTCTTCCCAATCATTAGTCAAAGACTTGTAGAATGCAGCGTATTCCTCCTTGTTGATCTCCTCTGGCTTCCTCATCCAGATTGGCTTTTGTTTGTTCACCAGATTCCACTCATGAGAAACCTCCTTAATCTTCTTCTTCTTCTTTTCTTCCTTCTCCTTCTCTTCATCTACTTCTTCAACCTTGCCCTCCTCATCCTTCTTGTCTTCTTCATCCTCATCATCGGATATCTCCTTCTCGATGGTCTTCTCAACCCAGAGTGAGATGGGGTAGCTGATGAATTCCGAATGCTTCTTGACCAGATCCTTGAGCCTTCTCTCCTCAAGATACTCAAGCTGATCCTCTTTCAGGTGAAGAACAATCTTAGTACCCCTGCCAAGGACCTCACCAGAAGTGTCCCGGGTGACAGTGAAGGAGCCTCCTGCCTGCGACTCCCAGACATACTGTTCATCATCGTTATGTTTAGTGGTGACGATGACCTTTTCAGCTACAAGGTAAGCAGAATAGAACCCAACTCCAAACTGCCCAATCATGGAGACGTCAGCCCCAGCAGCTAGGGCTTCCATGAATTCTTTGGTACCGGACCTAGCAATAGTACCTAGGTTGTTCACCAAGTCTGCAAAACAAATCAAATAAACAGTAAACATCAGTCAGACTAGAAACTTCAAAAAAAAAAAAAAAACCCGATCACAGTTGAATATTAACCAAACACTTACCAGCTTTGGTCATTCCAATACCACTGTCAATCAGTGTCAACGTGTTGTTTGCCTTGTCGGGAATGATATGGATGAACAGCTCCGGCTGCCCATCAAGCTTTGACTTGTCAGTCAAACTCTCGAACCTAATCTTGTCAAGAGCCTACACATACAAAACCATTACCAATTAGAAGAGATACAAACACTATATAACGTATTCAACTTAAACAGAATCAGGAACCTAATGAACAAACCTATGACACAAACAAACTCAAACAGAATACCAGTCTTACCATTATCAACCCAATGATTCTGTTTAAGTTTAGAGAATACCAGTCATACCATTATCAACCTAATGAACAAACCTATGACACAAACAAACTCAAACAGAATGGTGTCCATTCACAAATCATCCTAACCAAATGATACAACACAAATCCAGAATAAACAGCATGAATCCTCATAAAAATGAATCATAAATTCATTTCACCAC
>JAAGWI010068779.1:0-11798 GCA_012274505.1 Galium porrigens var. tenue
GGGTGATGTAATTCCTCGCTCCAATTAGTTTCCTGAGCATGCATGATTCATGAATACATTACTTTACACGTGCACTAATTTGAATTACAAGAATATTCTGTTTGGTGTGCAACTGCAAATATTGGTTCTTATACCTATTGCAGCTGGAAGCCTTAAAATCAGGTCCTTCTATGCACTTTCCCTTCCATTTCTTGGGGATAGGACCCATACCTTTGTCATTGAAACTCTTTGCTTCTGGCCAAATCCCTGAACCACAACATGGCTTGCATCAGCTGTGCATTCCTTCGGCCAAAAAAATTATATGCAGATATGCATTTGCATGGAGTGTACTTAACCTGTATCCAGAATGCCAATTATAACATCTTGGCCAGAGAGAGAGGAATTTGATTTTGGATTCAGATAGGATGTAGACCCAACATCACTTTGTTCCCTCAAGAAGTCCCAGGAACGCGTTGTGTGAAGCTGCAGAACTCGATCAGGGAAGACCGACACAACTTCAGGCCTTTGAGCAATTGACTTAGCCTCTTCTTCTGACAACCAGGCTGCAAAACCTGAAAAACCATTGCTGTACCTGTGTATGACTCTATCTTTCCAACTGTGGAAGGGCAAAAGGTGTATATTCAGAAAATGCAAAGGTTTAAACATGGAAAACTTCATGAAAAAAGCCTAAAACAGAAAACAAAATTATGCAGAGAAGATAAGACACCTCAAAACGGCCAGCATCACCAGCTGCATTTAACATTCAAAGTAAAACTCTGCAAGTATATTGAAAGGTTCCAAATTCTTACATTTTCATTGAGGAGGAGCTCAAAATGTGATTGGAGTCATCAAATACAGCTGATGCAGCTCCTGTGTATACAATGTATACGCCATCGTTTCCTGCTTGAGCTCCGTGATACTGCAGAGAAACAAGTAACAAAGAAAGAAAGCAAGAGAAAAAATCCATACTAGTAGAAGAACAGTAGTATATGGAGTGCTGATACTAAGCTTCAAACCACTGCTTATAAAAATATCAAGAGATTTTTTTAGGAGCTAGTGGTGATATATTGAAATAAATATGACCAGTAATTAAGGTTCCCCAAGTCATTTCATGGTACTAAACTGTAAACAAGTAGCACTAATAAATTAGTCAACTAGCTGAAACTGATGATCTTGATAAACATCTTGCATGCTAGTTCATTTAGTCAAGTATAAGATTGAATCACATCTCTATCTTGCCAAGAAATAGGAACCACTGGAAAGGAACCATACGATGAGCCTACAAGTGATCCGTAAGGATCTTATCCCTCCCAATCTGGTTACTACCTCGTATCTCTCACCAATTCCAAGCTCTTGGTACTGTGTGTCACAAAGAACAATCTTCCCCCTAACTTTCTCTTCATCTAATGTATCCGGATAACAATCCCTGAAACAACATTCGACTTTTGTCACACTTTGTATATCACTCGGTCTGATGATCACCAAAAATATCCCATACCTCGCTTTATCATCCCTAGAATCAGGATTCTTGGCCGAGGCACCATCAATCAAAGGGTAGATTGGATTTTTCAGGAAATTGGCTGAATGAACACCTCCACCCTGGTTTATAATTATCATATTTCAAGAATCAGAAACATCATCAAAGTTCCAGATAGAATAAAGTGAAAAAATGTATCTGTATTTAGAATTTCAAATCGCCCTATACCTTACTCTATTTCCTCCCAAGACACGTTAGACTCGAAAAGCCTGTCAATAGTGGTTGCACCAACGGTAAGAATCCACGGGGCCGCAGTCATGACAGAATGGTTATCATGATCACTAGTATCAGCATCTCCAGCAGAGGCTACTACTAAAATTCCCTTTTCAACAACAGCATAAAATGCTCCAATTGCAATTGGATTTATTGAGATATCAATATCGCCAGAACTACCAAAGGATAAAGATATAATGTCAACTCCATCTGCTATTGCATCATCAAATGCTTTCAGAACAGCAGAACCGTCACAACCTCGATCATTACAAACACGGTACACAGCAATTCTGGACCCTGGGGACCCACCCTGTGCGGTCCCAGAGGCCAAGCCGTTGAAGGATGCCCCGGCTGCGATGCCTGCAACATGAGTACCATGACCATTATAGTCTCTCGCGGAACTAGAGTTGTCTGAGACAACGTAGTTCCTAGCTCCAATCAACTTCCTGATTATGTAAATTAATAAATTATATATATCATGTCACCATGCATACAAACATTGAATACTAGGTAGCAGCAGTATTACTTATTGCAGTTGGAAACCTTAAAATCAGTTCCTTGTACGCATTTTCCCTTCCATCTCTTGGGGATTGGATTCGTACATTGAAACTCTTTGCTTCCAGCCAAATCCCTGAATCATACAGTGTATTACACTTTTTTGCATGGAGTATAACTAACCTGTATCAAGAATGGCAATTATGACATCTTGACCACAGAGAGAGGAACTCGGTATCAGAGGTTCGGAGTTTGATCCGACACCACTTAGTTCCTTCAAGAAGTCCCAGGAACGCGTCGTGTGGAGCTGGAGGACTGGATCAGAGAAAACCGACACAACTTCAGGCCTTTGAGCAATAGATTCAGCCTCTTCTTCAGATAACCGCGCTGCAAACCCTGAAAAGCCATTGCTGTATCTGTGGATAACTCTTATCTTCCCAGCTGTGAAATGATGGGAAAAAATGTTAAAAAATAATAATAAAAATGTTTAAAAAAAACATCTGCTGAGGTTTCAAGAAATCTGACCTTTTCATAGATGATGAGCTTAAAATATGATTGGACTCATCAAAACCAATTGTTGAAGATATTGCACCCCCAGTGTACACAATGTATACACCATTGCTTCGTGCTCGAGCTAGTGTCGAAACAAGGCAGGGAGAAAGAAAACAGCAGAACAAGAAGAAAAGAGCAAAGATCTTCATACTTGCAAACTAAAAACCAGATTGCCTAGAAGAATGGCCAAGTAATCATGGATCTCCAAGTCCAAGATAATCATTTCGTTCACATTCGAAAAGAATTAACACTGAAAATAAAAAATATGATCCATAAGTCAACACTAGTTGACGAGGACCAAGGAAAACAATCCAATTTAGCATGTGGCCACTAGACAATGCATTCATATGCAAGCAAAAGCAAAATGGTTATTTGTGAATGCAAATCTTGTTATTACATTACCTGACAACCTTTTATTAAGTTTCACTCTTGATGACAATTACTACCATAGTACAAGGTAGTATTACTGTATTATATACTAATATGAAGTATGAACTACTTCCTGGTACTTGCTACAACTGGACTGCGAACCTTGTACTTTTCGTTGGTCCATGTAATCGAGCCGAAGATATCTCCACCTCTCAGTGGTCTAGTGAGCTTAATAGTCGCTTCATAAGTTAGCTTCTTAATTTCCTTTGTGAACTGCAACTTACTGGGAGTCACATGAATTTCCAGCCCTTCGGGTGCTTGTGTGATAGCTGTGTAGAGGACCTCATCTTCTTCACCAACGTTTGTTACAGTTCTGGTAACATTTTTGCTGTCATTCTCTTCGATTTCAGACACTGATATTGACGGATAGTTCATGCTGGAGACAAGATACCCTGTCGAGTTGATATTTGGGCAAGAAAAGTTACTAGGCAAGCCAGGAGAGATATGTTTGATCAGGGCTACATTGTGGCGGTAAATGCTGCAGAGGAAGTTCAAGTAGTCCAATGTTTCAGTCTCGTAAACTAGCCCGGGTTGCAATGGTCCTGATATGCTCACTTCACCTGCACCAAAGTCATATCCTGTGGCTAGCTGGCCTAAATTCGTCGTGATCGATGAATTCTGGCTGTTTGTCTGAATCGCTGTGGTCATGATAGCAGATTTAATTGCGGAGGGGGTCCACTGGGGGAACTTGGATTTCACCGTCGCTGCGATTCCAGCTACATGAGGGCAAGACATTGAAGTACCTGATAATATATCAAAAGTTAAGTGTGTTCGGGCAAGAGTATTATTAGGATGGATAACTACCTGGAAAGTCCTTGTAATGTACCCTAAAAAGATTAAAAATATATATATTACCTGATAATATGTTGAAGGTCGGATTCTTGTCGTTTGAAGGCCATGCTGCAAGAATATCCACTCCTGGTGCTCCTATATCAGGCTGCAAACACAGATCAAAATGCATTTTATTCCACATACCACAAATACATTTTAAATGTTCCAGTAATTACTATCCTATAAGGCCTATATAAGGAATGATCAATGCGGTCAGACTATGTTCTTACCTTGAGAATGCTTTGCATGGAAAATGCAGGGCCTCGGCCCGAAAAGTAAGGAACAAATGGAGCTGGCATGAACTTAGCAGTTTCCGACGTTGGCAAGATGGTAGCAACTGGATTCCAGGTTGAGTTCATGTAAGCAAAAATTGTGCCAATATCGTGTGATGTAACTGTTGCAACTGGATAAGCACCATAGACTGCAGCTACAACTACTCCATCATCATCAACTGAAATCACTCCAATCCCTCCCTGATTGTCCACTATTCTGTTGAGCTTGGAGATCGGCGAATATCCAGCCGCAAAATCTTCACAGACAAGAATGCTGCCCTTCACTTTGCTGTCTTGCAATGCTCCTGGAGCACACATCCTGAAACACAACATTAACTCGTAGTAGTTCGATTCTCAGGAGTAGCATTTTCACATGTTCTAAGTTTCTAAAAAATTTTGTCTTTCTTAATTCTTACCTTCCAGCTTCTACAGAAGCATTGTGGATTTTGGCTGACAGGCCATGAATCAGAGGGTACACAGGGTTTTTCTGGATCTTCATACCATAATTAATGCCTCCACCCTGCAGTCAAGTACATCAGGCCTTGTTCTCCCAGTTAAGTTCAATTCAATTCAGTTCAGTTTATCAAAAATATAATTGGATGAGATTTGGCTTATATTAGTCTTGTTGTTATTATTTTACAACACATTCATTTTAACTCCAGTTCAGTAAGAAATAAGCTCGGGAGAAAGAGTGACAAGTCAAGTATATTAGTCCTTGTTCTCCCTAGTAAAGTTCAATTCAATTCAGTTCCGTTTATCAAAAATATAATTGGACGAGATTTGGCTTATAACAGTCTTGTTGTTACTATTTTACAAAACATTCATTTTGACTCCAGTTCACTAAGAAATAAGCTCGGGAGAATGAGTGACAGTCAGTTAATATAAAAGTCCGAGGTTATTACCTTAATGACTCTGTTTCCGGCCAACACAACATCTGACTCGAAATGCCGGTCGATGGTGGTGGCGGCCACCGTGAGAATCCAGGGAGCAGTATTCACCACCGTCTGGCCATAAGGACCATCATTTCCGGCAGAACTCACCACTAGTATCCCTTTCTCAACCGCATGAAAAGCTCCGATGGCAATCGGGTCTTGAGCCAATTCCGGTGCATTTTCGGCCGATGCACCGACGGAAATGGATATAACGTCGACGGCGTCGGAAATTGCGTCGTCGAATGCTTTCAGAATGGAGGAGCCGAGGCAGCCGCTGGCGGAGCAAACGCGGTACATGGCGATTCTGGACCGCGGGGCCCCTCCGCGGGCGGTGCCGTTAGCCAGGCCGTGATAGGTTGCTTCCGGCACCGGCGTCCCGGCGGCGGTGGCGGCAACGTGAGTACCGTGGCCGACATGGTCACGAGTTGAGTTTGATGTATTTGAACTTGATGGAGACTTTACTATGTCATAGTACCTTGCTCCAATCAATTTCCTGATATATTTTGGAAAATAAAAATAAAAGTCAAACATTAAATGACTATATGAATCCTATCCCGACATTTTATAACATATGGTATTCCTAACTTAGTATCAAGATGTAAAATGCTCAAAACTATTAAAGATAATATATACATTTGTCAGATTTCATGATGCGAGAAAAGATAGTGTAAATCGCACTTTTTAGTGTAGGTACAGCGTGTTACCGCGCGTTAGATACAAATTAGGCTTTCGAGTTAATCTGTAATCTCTCACAAATTGCTTTCATTCGAGGAAATATCTTTTTTACGGTTTGGGGAACCTAATAAATATCCCTCCACCAACGGTGGTTTAATTATAAAAAAATAAAAAAAATAAAAAAATAAAAGAGGGTAAATCAACTATGATATGATCCATTGAATTTTGGTCGAACATATAATATGGTCAATGTTAGGCGCGGATAACAGGTTGGCGTGAAATTTAGCTTGATTTAGGTTTATGTTTTCTATTTTCACTTTGATTAGTAAGTTCAATTTAGTTAGGTGCAAAAATATTGTAATACCTGTTACAGTTGGCTAGATTGAAATCATGGGATTCTATGCATTTTCCCTTCCATTTTGATGGAATTGGACCTAAACCATCGTCACTAAAACTCTTTGATTCAGGCCAGATCCCTGAATATGCACAATTCATATGAGGAAGGGGAAAAAAGAAGCAAAATGATTTTTCTTCTTAGCATAACAATCAACAAATTAACCTGTGTCCAAGAAGCCAATTATAGTATCCTCTCCAAGTGAGTTGGCATTCGAATTATCTGAACTCGAACTCATTTCCAAACCACTCTGATGCTGCAAGAAATCCCACGAACGCGTCGTGTGTAGCTTCAAGACTCGATCAGGAAAAACAGACACAACTCCAGGCCTTTGCGCGATTACCTCAGCTTCTTCCTTCGACAAATGAGCTGCAAATCCAAGAAAGCTATTGGTATACCTATGAAAAATTCTATTCTTCCTGCAAAAAAAGATATAAAGGTTTTCATCTTTTCATTTCTCACAAAACTGTACAAAAATAGAGCCTTTTGATTTGGGAAAAAAAAGGATACCTATTCAGGAAGGAACTCGTTATCTGATCAATGTCATCTCTTACAGCTCCCATGTAGACGATATAAACCCCGTCCTGCTGCGCTGCAACTGTCGCTATCGATATCCTATACGAAGCCAAGAACAAAGCAAAATAGCAGAGAAAAGAAAGGCAGTTCATGTTTGCAAGTTTGGTATTGAGCATTCCCTGTGATCATAGTTTTTTGGTGCATTTATCCATGCACAAGTACTCATGAATTAGTGTCTGCGATTAATTCTCCATATTTCAAGACATGAAGAAGGGCTCATGAAACTTACATTTCCATGAATTTTGTCAACTGATTAACAGCCATAAACTTCTCTTGCAAAACACCACTTCAAGAGTGCTCCAAACATTTTCTTCATCTCTTACTTGAACATAAATCATTCTACCATTGATTTACAGAACCAAAAAAGACACATAAATCTAGCATCAACTTTATTATATGATGCATATCATGATATCTGACAAATGTATTGCACCGGGAAAGTTCAGAAATTTACTATCAAGAATCTACGGAATTGCAAATGCTTCGAGGAAATACCAATTGCACCAAAGTTAACAATTACCAAAACAAGTAATCTTGATAAAACAAGAACACTAGACGATTCTTTAAACTGCAGGCATAGTAGAAAGTCCTAATCGAAGAGAGCTTTCCTAGCAGCATCTTCCTCAGCTTTCATCTTTGCCTCCCACTTCCTCTTCCTGAAATCAGCCAACATTGCAGGCATCCTCTGCATCAAAGCAGCAGTGTTAGCCCGCTTCTCTGCAGCAATGCGATCACACTTGTGCCCTTTGCGGACGTCTCTCATCTCCTTCCTCGCAGGATCATAGTTCCAGTCCTGCCCAGCAAGAAGAACTTCTTTGCGCAGGCGCGCACGTTTACGAGCACTGATTCCCAGAGGCTTCCAAGCCCCGAGCTCCCAGTAGCCCCAAACACCCTTTGACAGCTCATCCTTGTACTTCACCATCTTATCCCTCCAAGGATACTGGTATTCACCAACTGTCTTCGCCACTGATTTCACTGCTTTTCCTGCCATTAAAACTGATTCCAAACATCCATCAAACATAGGTTTGATCACATAAATCATATCTTGCTATACAAATATAGGTTTGATTGTATTTGAATGTAACATTTCTTTCGAATTGGTGTTGGCTCTGTTTGATCTAAAAATCAAACCGTTGCCTCGAATAATCTCACAGACATGTCCAAACCTAGTATAGTTTCATCTCTGTTGCTCTAAACTAATAACATCTGACAGGGAATATTATCAAACACCTGGCAGGCATGTGTGCAATAACATGTCATTAGGAACATTTTATCAAACATCTAGCAGGCACAATGCAGAATCATTCGAACAGACATTAAAACAACTTATGGCCATGAATCCATATGAAATTGTATATTCTAGTATGATATTATGCAGGAATATATGTACAACATAGATAAAATTTGGTCGGATTTTTGTACTGAATCTATTTTAAAACTAGAGTAAAATGGAATAAACGAAAAAAGTGGTGGAAAGATAACCTGGTGCAAGAAGAAAGGCCCAGATGGGCGATCTACAGACGCCTGATCGGAAAATGAATCGCCGACGAGAAAGCTCGGCCAGAGTAGAGGCGAAATTTTTGAAGACAGTGCGGAAAGTGTAAGCGGTGGATTAAAACCCAAAATCTCAGATCAAGCTTTGATGAAATTACACTGGTAGTCCCTCGATTTTCATAAAGTTGACGCAGTTGCTAAGGGGACGAATATTTTGAAAGGGGAAATTTCTGCTGAACCTGGAACCCGGAATTTATAAAAATTGGAGCCTGAACTGCAATTCTAAATATTCGGGTTCGGTCCACAAATTTTGGTCCAGTTTTCTAGTCAGATAAGTGTTATGAGTCAATGAAAAAATTCACAGTGGCCTCGTCCATGTAGATGCTAGAAAGTTTCCTTAGTCCAAGGTCGTTAGACATGAACCACAACAGCACCCTCCGCACATCGTTGCTGGAGGAGGGCGTAGCTTAGAGCAAGGGTGGCGACGGTCACCCGAACAAATTTATTTTTTATTTTCTATGTATTAAATTTTAAAAATAATAATTTTACCCCATCACTTTTGAAAGAATAAAAATAATATCTATGAAATTTGCTAAATTTTCAAATAAATCCCACACACCTTTAATCAATTAATATTGAGGGTCAAAATTAAAAACCCAAAATCAATTGTCTTCAATCATCTCCAAGTTCCAACCCGCCTCCAAAACCCAAATTGATCCCCAAATTTCGCCGGAGCTCTTGATTTGTGCCTCGCCACGGCGCCGCCGCCTTCGTCTCCGGTCTGCTTCCGCGGCTCAACCTCCAAGACTCCTCCGGCAATCTGCCTCCAAGTCCCCAGGCTGCTTCCGCGGTAATCCAGCCTCCAAGACTACTCGACGGCGCCGGCCGCTGGCCGTCCTGCTTCTATGATTCCGGGCACTCTGTTTCTCAATTCCGACGCTGTTGATTTTGGTTTGAATTCGCTCTGTCTCTCGGTCTCAGTTTGCGACTGAAGGTGAGTAACGAGTTTGACCCTTTTTTATTGCTTATTTTTGTTTGCTTAATATATATATAAGAGAGGGGTTCAGTTAAATCTATTATATTCACTCAATGTCTAAACTCAAGATAGTGACCATTGATTATAATCATATTAATTATACCACTTTCTATCCGAGATTCAAGATGTATATTTATCAAAAATTGTAATTTTTATATGCTATTCTTGATATAATTATGACTACTATGATGCTTTCCAATATTATTCTTTATGTTTTGGTGGTTTCGGATGGTGTAACTTTTTTTATTATTATTACACTTTAATAACCTAGACTATTACATATAATCTATTCTAGTACACAACACTGGTCAAGGGAACTCACTTGGATTTGAGTGGGGTAAGGCTCACACTTTATATACCTGTCAATCGGCAGCTCCCGGGAGATGGATCTCCGTCACTCACTTGATGATTTTGAGTGGTGCAGATATGATAGCTTCTTTGTTCATTTTTAGTGGTTCGTGGTGGTTCAATCATAATTAATTAGTTCTTTCAATAAAATGTTTGCCTCCACTGTCATTTGATTCTTTAATTGAGGTATTTTTACCACGGCCGGTTCAAAATATTTTTGGGACGGAAGCAAATTTTTTTTTAAAATCTAAATATTTTTATTAATATTTTATTATATAGAGTTAAATAATTTTAAATTTGAATCCCTTTCTTAATGTTTTTACCAAGTCCAAGTGTATAAAACAGATTCAAATTTGTCCTAATTTTATATTTTATAAGAAAAATTATATAAATAGTAAAGAACATTAAAAAAAAAACCTATTTTACTAATCCAATTGGGCCACTTTCCTTTATATATTCTACTAAATTGTCTCTACTTTATTCTTGAATCCACTATTGGTTCTAAAATTATTTTATTAGGGTGCGTTTGTTTTAAGGATAAGTCCAAATCATAGCACAATTTTTTGGTTAATTTTTTTACTTTAAGCAGCAACTTGATTACTTAATCCGAGAAATGAAGCATGTTTGACGGCTAAAAATCAGAATTCAGAAAGCATTATTAACCTTTTGTTGATGACTTATTATCTTGGTTAGTACGTGATTGATTAAGCTGCTGATCAACTATCCTGACATCCTAATGAGATCTTTAAGCATGCTAGTTGAACCACTTGTTTCAACTTGTGAAACACCTTCAATTATTGTAACTTGTCAAAGTTCAAAAACAATGACCATATTATCCCTATCGAAATTTGGCAGCGACTAAGTTGACGTCATAAGCATTTCTATCCATATAAATAAAATAAATCACTGATACAGTGGCCTTAATCTAGTGAATACTTACCCCTATGAATTACTCCTTCCAATACAATCGCACTGTTTTCAATTTAAAATATTTTTTTAATATCGATTCCTTCAATCTCCTCAACTTATTTTATTTTTTCGATTCTCAATATATCATTTACTCCCTCCGTCTCTATTTAAATGTATCAGTTGACCGAATATTTTTTTCACACCATATTTGACCATTAATAATTTTAATATTTAAATAATAATATCATCATATTATGAGATATCGTTAAACTGCTCGTATAACGTACTTTTAAATATTAAAATTTTATACATTGTTATTAAGCGTCATTAAGTTATTAATGGTAAAATATGATGTGGAAAAAATGTCCGATCAACTGAGACACTAAAAAGGGGACGGAGGGAGTATCACTTATTAAGAATTGCGTAAAAATAACAGGATCATTCTTAAATAGAAAATTTTTACGGTCGAGTCACTTTTCAAAAACTTATCTATTTTTAGTAAATTTTAAACTTATCCTAACCACTGGAATTTAATCCAACGATGATAAACTACGTTACTGAGGTTCAGTCACGGGACCGTAGCATCTCCCTCTTAAATAACCGGAAAGTATTCCCATTTTTTCTCTCTCTTCTACATAGCGTGGGTTGGTGGTGGGGGAGAATTAGAATCCACATAAAAGGACAGTTAAGAAACGAGTGGCACAAGTTGCAGGGCACGGACAAAACAAGTAATAAAAGGGTGTCCCATAAAAATGACAAATTGGGACCCTTTCCTTATCTTCCCCTGTCCTTGTCTTATGATACAACCAAGAAAAAAGAAACGGCAACCTATGGATTAGCACTAACTACTACGATTAATTAAAACCTAATTCTACTAATTAAATCCCACAACACAACACTCAAGAAGAGGCAAAATGATCATAAGACAAAAGAAGTTGTGAAAGGATGATAGTCCTTAAAATGGTGCCGTTAAGGTTCGAGATAGGGTGTGCTTTTTTTGGCACTCGGCTGCTGCTTCCACACATTGCTGTGACAAACAAATCCACAACAAAATTGGAATCATGTGTCGGTCAAACAAGAGCATATGTGTATTTTTGTAAATTTTATAATAAATGGAATCTATATT
>JAAGWI010068793.1:0-10761 GCA_012274505.1 Galium porrigens var. tenue
CATTTCCAGCCCTTTAGAAGCAGAAATAAGAGCTATTAAATGTGCCTATGATATTGGAAAGGAACTTAGCCTGTCTGAGTTTGAGGTAGAATCAAACTGCCTCACAGCAGTAAAGTAAATTCAAGAACCCTCAAATGCCCCATGGTCCTCATACTCAATTCGCTATGAGCTCAACAAGTTAATCCACAAATGCCCAATACTTCATATCCATAGAGAAGGAAACCCCCCAGCAGATTTTTTAGCTAAACAAGCCCTCTATAAATCTCTCTCCCGAGATCTTTTCATTACTGAGGTTTCTGGTTTCCTCAAGGGGCTATTACACCTTGACAAATTCCATGTACCATGCGTTAGGATTCAATAGAATTTCCTTACAATTCGCTTGTTTCTCTTTGTATCTTCTCATTGAAAGTATCTTGTCAAAAGAACTTTTTACTACTTTTTCTCATATCTTTGTCAGGATAGCATCGAGGAAACAAAGTACAACAAACCTGATGAGAAAACATGGCACAAGCAAGCTACAAAAATGGAACTTGCTTTACATGCTGAGAATGGCTTGGACTCATTTCCTTCTGCCAGGAGAGGAAACTCCTGCTGATGCTGGGAATGGCTCGGCCTCATTTCCTTGCTGTCAAATATCTGAGCTGCACCATAAAGAGGAAACTCTTTCTGCCAGGAGATGCGCGGTGCTCCAAACACATGATATTTCTCAGTCCTCATATGAAACCTATTTTGCAGTTTATATCCCACAATCTACTACAGAGGACAAAGTTGTGTTTCGACGTGTCAATTCACTAAAACGTCCTCTGTTTTTTTATATAGTCGGATGTGAGCTTTGTTGATCATGTACAATTCTTATTTAAGTATTTCTTTTAGCTCATTCTTTTTGTAAGCAATATCTATATGTTTCAGGAGCTTTTACAGTTCCCACTGATCATCCCTATTGGGAATTGTTTTTTGTACAAACTATGCCAGTTCTTTGGCCATTTCTTAAGGTTCAGGGAGTTGAATATATTCCCTCCACTCAAGAGTGGTTTAATTAAAAAAAAAATAGATCTCCGGAGTTCCTGGGGAACAGATTCCAGAGGATTAGGAACCAGTGCGTTCACACTGGCCGATCACATAATCTACCAGTGAGAGCTTTCACACTGGCCGGTCATACAAAGTGAGCTTAGTGTCAAGGATATTATGCTTCAGGGAGTTGGCTTCCAAAGGTGCTCCGATGGGCAAGAAATCATACCGAAACGAAAAGAGAAGAATATTCAAGCTTGTAAAGTCAGAATCCATCACATTTCTTATACTAAAGGAATAACTTAATGTACATTGTCAATGTATACGTTGCCAATTTTACGCAGAACTTTTCCTGTTATGCTATGCAATGGAACAATCCAGTCTGTACCCCGGCTACTAATCAGTTAAGATTCTTCCTCCCTTGTTAAGAGGACTTCATCAGATCTAAATATCCTTCCCTTCCATGAAATAAAAGAAGTACAGAAAGGGGAAAGGGGAGAGGGGAAATACAGGATGGCAACAAACAGGAACTATGCTAACTCCTGAAGCTCAAGGCAAGTCTAACCTAGCAATAACGATGACAAAATCTCTCCCATGGTCATATCAGATACCACACCTTCATTGTCGACTTCAACTCCTGATTGTAATACTGCAGCATCCAATGTTAACTTCCTCTTTGCAATCTCATAGACATTCTCATCAACTGTATCCTTTGTCACTAACCTTCAGTAATGATGAAGTGAGCAAATATTAATGGATGATATCAAACAACATGCAACAATTAACAGGAACTTGAAAGTAGAGAATTACCTGTATATTGTCACTGCTTTGGTTTGTCCAATACGGTGACAGCGGTCTTCAGCTTGTCGGTCAATCTGTGGATTAAAATCCATATCGTGTATTATGACAGTGTCAGCTCCCGTCAAATTCAGACCCTGCCCTCCAGCTCTGGTGGAAAGCAAGCAAGCAAATATTGAGGAGTCCTTGTTGAAGGTATCAACTATTGTTTGCCGCTCTGTCACCTGAGTACTGTTGACCAAAATAAATAAATACAAACACAAAGTATAGTACCTGGCTCACTAGGCCGCTTATCTATCAGTATTTTCAACATAAGAGTAATAAAAGTTTAGAAACCTTCTATATATCTGTAATAAATATTTGAACATGCTAAAAAAACAATGTTCAAGTATAGCCAGGTAATTGTAAGGATCGATAAGAACTATTTTACTAGATGACCATAACTTCCATTGTAAATGACTAAAGAGGTAGAACAGTAAGTGTGTTATTACCTTCCATCAAGCCTGCTGTAAGTGACCCCAATTACATCCAAGGCCCATTCCAAAATATCAAGCATTGAAGTCCACTGGCTGAAAATAAGAACTCGATGCCCTTTACGTTTTAAAGCAGGGAGAAGTTCATACAATGCCTATGACATGGTTGTAAGCACAGGAATCATTACGGGAGCACTAATAAAGCAAAAGCAGTGATTAGATAGGTATTTCAGACTCATACATGGCATTTCCCAGAGGCCATAGCATGCTCATCTGACAGAAGACCCTTTTTTGTGTCACCATAATAAAGCAAAAGCTGCAAGTAGGGAGTAGATAATTTATCGTGATTGATAATTTGATATAGAAGTGCACAGAAGAATCACACAATATAAAGTTCAAGCAGTATCGAAACCCATCTTAGTACTTACAACACCTCACAGTATGATCACTTTCATGTTTAAGAACATAAGGGGGGAGGGGAGGAGGGTGGAAGGCAAAGTACTATATGTGGCTATGCAGCCACCTAGAAGACCAAAAATGATGATTAAGATAATGGGACTGGCAGAGAGCAGTTCTGAACCATATAAATATTGGATTTCCTCCTATAATTCTCAATAAAACAACACTCCATCACTAAATCTGCTTATAACCATTTCTTGCAACTATTTGCTATAAGCCACTAAGCACTATAGTTAATCAGCGGACCTACATGCATAAGATCAATATGTGTATGGTCCTTAATATAGTTCAACACTTTTCACTTAGTAAGTTACTAGCAGAGGTAAACAGAATTGTTTCCATTACAATAGTTGTAAAAATATTGAATAAAAATTAGTGGCATGTAGAAGTAACAAAAGGATAAAGTAATAACTGGTGAACACATATTCAATGAATTTAAAAATATATTTAAACCTACGGTCTATGAGGCTCAAAAAGAAAGCAATGCAACTTCCATTCTAAAATTGAACGGAAACTTGCAGCAGTGTGTCAAAGCATTAGGCAAGTAGATGTCAGCAAGAACGGAAAATGATAGCAACAAAAATAAGAATTATAGAATTCTTGGTGAATTTCCTTAATATGACGTGTAAAATATTAAAATAGATTAATCAGAGAGAAAACATTCAAAGCTTGAAAAGGGACTGCAGAGTGCAGAGAAATAAAGACAGAAGAAGACTTAGTTCTTTTGTCCTTGATGCAAGAAATATGGTTATGTGAGTGATGAGAAATGAAAAATAGGGGGAGATTCATGAAAGCTAGCAGGTACATCTGCAGATCACAAATTACATACAGATTAATTAATTCACCTCATTTGTTCATCTATACTTCTGGTTTCATTTAATAATTTACAGTCAAACATGAGGCCAGGTAATGCAAAGTAAACCAGCAAAGAAAGTAAAACCAAATTTAGACGGCATGAGCAGTGCTGACCCAAATAGTGAACAACTGTTCAGCAACAGGGAAGTGTTCCTTGAAGATTTATTTGGAGGATAGTATCTATAGTGTGTTTACACTTTCAGAACAATACTCGTCTAGATTGTACCTCAACCTTTATGGTTGAGGCATTTAGGAAGGTCAATTAGAAATTTGTTTTGCTAGGCTTTCAAGGTTATTTAGATAAAATGTAGTGACAAATATTTAAATTGCCGAACAGACTTTAAATAACAGATATTCAATCATCAGAAATTATAGAAATGTTAGCAAAACTTACAGCAAAGGGGGGTGGGGAAACAGTATAACATATTGAGAGAAGGAAAAGAATTACCCGGTGAATAGAGAAATCACTGTACCCCTTAAGTTCCTCAATCACTCGTTCCAAACTACACTCAGAACCAAAGGCCCCTCTTGGATGCAAAATATTAGCATAATGAACGATATCAGCATCTCTGTATATTCGCCTCACAAGTAGAGGATGATTTGCTATCTGATAGTGATAATAGTAACCCGTTACCAAGCTATAAATTTGATCTTGTATGAATGTATTTACTCTACAAAGAGAATCTGTATCACCTTACGAAATTCATGGAAGTAATTGGAAATCTGCCTGCGGGGCAAAACTCCAGTCATATTCTTTGGGTTAATATCTGGCAACTTAGATAAACGAGCTTGACAGGCGGCTCGGTAGTTCTCAATTGCTTCTTTATACGCGTCATCTTGGAGTTTTTCCATTTTCACATACTCAACCTAGACACAAATTTATGAAATTGAAGTACTACACAATTATGATTTGTATATCGGACGGAAAAAACTCTAGCAGACAATATTCACTTGCTCAAGAAAACTAAGATGCCTTGCACACCTTTTGGATCTTTTGGACAAGCTGCTGCATCACGTCTGATTTTAATCTTCTCAATATGAAAGGCCCCAAGATAGACTTTATTTGAGCAATTAAGTCCTTATCTTCCGCGTTTAGAAGCTTTTTTAAGTCGACATCTCCAGTTTCAAAGATACCAGGCAGCATAAACTCTAGCATAGACCATAGCTCCTGCACACAGAAGCACCAGCTCAGCAAGGTACCAATGTGAAAGCACAAGTATAGAGAGTACAGATAAACAAAAACACAATGTTTTATTTTATAGTTGATGTCAAAGTTTGAGTATGAACACATGGCTTGTGTGCTGCTAAGATTCAGCAAGAAAATTTTGGGTGGAATCACCTAGAACAGATTTAAACTTTTCCAGCTGTCCCGGATAAAGGGTTCACATTTGATAAAAGATGACCTCTGACGTATGATGGCCGTACAAGGTCATGCTTACGTGGTGGTTGATAAACCACTGGTGTGAATGGAAAATATACAAAAAGTTTTTTATAGCTACTGCTGCACTAAGTGAGATAGTCAAAAGTATGTATAACACTATAATCATAATTAACAAAACACATTTTGTCTTAGTTGCATGGAAGTTTCATATGATGGTTAATTAATTTTTTAAATCACATTTTGTGCAGCTTAAGCATAGAAAAAATAGTTTTCAATGATAGGTATTTCTGTCAACAATTGACAATCCAAAGAGTGACTGAGGAATTTTTTTTATAGAAGGAAACCGTACATGTAAATCATTTTGAAGTGGCGTCCCAGTAAGCATCAGGCGCTGCCTCGCTGCTCGGGTAACAGACATTAGATTTTTCCATCTATAGCTACTTTTATCTTTCAAGGCATGCGCTTCATCCATTAGAACACAGCTCCACGGTATATGTCTTAAAATCTTGCGTTCATCTTTCTGCTGTGAACTGTACAAATTACGACCAGACAACGGTCAGAGATTATGAGGAGCAATAGTTTTTTTCCACACTTAGATGAGAGGTACGAGAATCTAACTTACCTCCGACGTTCAAAAAGTGAGTATCCGACAAGAATAACATTATAAGGATGAGGTACTCCCGCTTTCAAAGCAGAGCTTAATTTTTTTGAATAAGCAGCCCGAGCTGGACCATGATACAGGAGAACGTTGAGGGACGGGGACCATTTCTCGAGCTCACGTTCCCAATTCTCCAAAACAGATGCAGGACAAACAATCAAATGAGGACCAGAATCATTATGCAAGTGCTTCAGCAGAGTTAGGTATGTTACAGCCTGTAACAAAGGATGCAAGTCATTAACATCATAAAAGTTTCTACTACAGTAGTTAATCACTTAGAGCAGAATACAGAGAAGGTTATAGAGACAAAGTCAGCACTAAGCTATACCTGAATGGTCTTACCAAGACCCATTTCATCTGCTAAAATTGCTGCATGAGAATAAACAGAAGCTGTTAGATAACTCATCCGCCCCTGAATAATTGTACATCAGTGACTAGCTACAGAAAATTTAGAGCATAGAATCAAATCTTTGAATAATTCACAAAAATGAACATTAACTTACTTACAGCTCTCAATGTATATGTGGTGGCTTGCAGAGTAGAAAAGAAAAATCCCAGAATTATATCATTCAAGTTTACTTATAGTATTAGAAATACAGTATCAGATGAGAAATATTCAAGTTTACTTATAGTTTACTTATTCAAGTTTTCTTCAGACAATTATAGTATCAGACGAGAAATTTTTCAGGAACAGGGATTTAATAACGTCCACTTATAGTGATTTTGGAGTTAAAAAAAAAAATACTACACATTGCATGAAAATCACCTTCCAGTATCTAAAATAGCACAAGTCACCGACCAAAGTACAGAAACATAAATATACTGTTGCAGATTTTTCCAACACATTCCTACCAGAAGTACATTGATTTTCCAAAATATCTTCCCAGACTCTGAGAAAACCCATTTTCACAAGAAAAGGCTAGGTAAGAATCAAGCTGAGCCCTCAGAGAATTTTCGAGTAACCATATAGTACATATTTAATACCCCATTCTGAAACAAATGATCACTAGATGAGATGTCTAGAGGGAGCTTATTCCATCATCATGTTCAGTAAAAATGAGGAACATTTTTCAACGAAAGATAGCATCTCTTTTCGTTAGTTCTTTTCCAAGTGACCTTAGTATTTCTTTCATTTTTTTTTTTAGCTAAATGTATAATCCATATCACCAAGTCAATAAAATTTCATGAGCTTTCAACTGCAATACTTGTGGAGATGAATAAAATAACCATAAATAGGAGCATCAACAGAAAAATATAGATCAACAGTTATGTTAATTTTGCCAGACCTAGCAATAACACACCCCATGAAAGCCCTAGCACGGCAGAGGCTGCATATACAGGGCCATAAAGATCTACATCTTCCCTAATGTCCATGCTTTACAACTTCAGGCTAGCAGACTCTTTTAGTAAAAAGACATCCCTTGGAGAAAAAGGAAGCAAACTGTATGGGACAACAGGAGTTATTGAATATTGACTACATCACCATTTCCAAATTACACTCTGGATAATGATTTGTCAGTATTTCTCAATGGGTTACCTCTAAAGACCAGACTTTATATCTTACAACTGAAAAGCTATCATCTCCTTAACCATAAGGTCCACAACCCCCAAAGATTGTATTACACGCCCCGTTCTACCCTATCTTGAGCATCACATCAGATCTGTCTTGCTAATGTCCCTCCACCAATTATTCTCCGCTCAAACTAAGCCAGAAATTTAGGATTTATACTTTCCAGTGACAAATGAGAAATACTTACAGAATCTGCAACTATTTTTTACTTCACCTGCCTTTAAATTTTATGAATTTACTAGTACTTAAAACAAATGAAGTGCCATTACTTTCATTGGCCAAATAATTTAAAACCGCTTCTCAAAACTCATCAAGTAAATCATTCAATGAGGGTAACATGAATTCTACCAAATACCACAAAATACCAGAGACATGTAAAGAAACTAGGTAACTGTTTCGGCTCTAGAAAGTAATCGTGTATCACTACCTCCACCGATTTTCTTCCTGTACAAGAGTAGAAGAAAATTGACGCCTACCAACTGGTAGGGTTTTAGCACCAGCTCAAGTTCAGAGTCTTGTCCAGCACACGCCTTAGTCACATCATCCTATATAAGGAAAACATAAATGAATGTTACTCACTAACATTGTTGTCAATTTCTGACCCGAAAACTCTGAGACAACCCGACCAACCAAACCCGAAATTACTTTATAGCATACAAATTATAAAGAACACATATTAAAATGGCATAACATTAAGTTCCAAATGTAACTTAAGAGAGATCAACCACTGTTTACATTCAACCGACCAGCCCGAATTGATACCTATACTAGCTTAATTATTTTCCTCTTTTGCAACAAACAAGAGGCATTAAAACAAATAATTCTTGGGGGCATTAAAAATCAGACCTGAGTGACGATTCCAACCGAAGAATTTACGTCGACTACTGAATACGTATCAAATGCAGCTGTTGTGCCATTACTGCCATACAGCTCTCTCTTCAGTTCAGCTGATATGCTCCCACATTTCAGCAATGCTTTCTTGATGACATCATCCTCCTCCTCGGCCTCATCATCAAAATCACTGGAGTCAAATTCAGCAAATTCATTCTGAACTTCCTTCTCTTCTTCCTCTTCGTCATCATCCTCGATCACGAATCGACGGCCGCGGTTTCGATTGGTGGTTTGGCAATCAGCATCGTCATCCTCAAGGTTCTCAACCTTCTCCTCTTCCGAAGACTCTATATCAATTGGACAGGTTTTGGAGCTGCTCGGCGCCTGCTTATTTTTTGAATCATTCGAGTAGGCGAAGGACTCAATCGGCCGCGGCGGCGCCATCCGAGACCGCGACGAAGCAGCTTCATCGCCGTTGTTGATGACGCGGGAGAATTTGAAGGAGTGCTTGGTCCAGACTTCGTCGTCTGAGCTGAGTTCCAAATCTTCGATGCTTCGCCGCGTCATTTTTTGAAAACCCTAGGATGTGCGTATCGGGAGAGAGGGGAAACAGGCGGTTTTCGTCTCCTCTCCCCAATGGCTCTCGAAAATAGGTGGCTTTCCGACGAAAGCTCAGGCAGTTGGGAACTTTCTGCCGCCTCGTCGTCCGTTTTATTTTGTTGTTTTTCGGCCAAACTGTGTTATTACTGTTACTCCACACGGGAGCGCACCAACTTTAAGAGGGAATGGAAATGAAAGTGTGCCGCCCTTTTGGGCCTTTTTGGCGTTGAGCGGCATTCAATTTATCTACTATTGCATTTCACTCCTATTTAATTTGCATTCGAGGATCTGTTTCATAAAATATAAAATTGTAAACTTGGTACCATTCATTTCTCGTTATTTTACACGTAGGTTTTGCTAGAAAAATATCCCAACTATCTCCATTTTTGTATAACGAATGAATAAAGTTATGCCTTTTATATTTAACATGTGTTTTTAGTTATACTTTTGCATTTCTAGTAGTAAATCCATAAACTTTGAGTAGCAACCATTGTGTGAGCTCTTATTTTCAAGACGACTTGAATTTATGTGATGCGAAAATAATATGGTAAAATGATATTGTTGTATGTGATAACTTACATTTAGTCTGTATTTGTTTTAAAGATATTTAATCTTATAACTTTTAATTTTTACTAATGTATAGTTGTACACAGTACGCTTACTTAAAACTCTATTTTGAAGATGTTGATTTATCTTCTTAAAGTGTGTTATTTTCTTTATTGATTTTGAAAAGTTAATCAATGGGCGGATGATGACTTTACCGCCAACTAAACGGATTGAGTTCATTGGTTTATAAACTAGGAAGAGTTTCAAGATTAGATTTAGAAATTACTAATCAATGTTTCTTTCTAGTTCTAGGATTGGGAATTATTAGCATTTAGCTTTTGTGATTCTTGCTATTTAACTATTTAGTGATTTGTTGTTGAATTCGTATTAGTGTAGTATGCTTACCAGTGTGATTGTGGTTGGATTTTTGACATGTTGAGAAAATTCTAGTTTCTTAATTGGATCAAAGAAAAATAATCTATTTTGGTCATAGGAAATTTCAACATGTAGATCTCCCGAGAAGTTTGGCAACAAATGTTCCACGGAGAGAATTGAGAAATGAACACAATAAGGCCACCTTACAATAAGTGATTTTCGGAACTGTTCGAAACCCGCTCGATTTCACTAGAGGTATTCTACAGATTCGCGCTGTCGAGTTTCTTCCGTTTATGCAGCATGTTTTATGGCGCAAATTGTCAAGGTTTCGGATTGTTTGATTGTCAAGGTTTTAGCGCGATTCTGCAACAAGTTTTTTGATTGTCAGGGTGGTCGACTTTGGGCTAAATTGCCGATGTCGGAGACAGGCGCAGGATGAGGTGGAAGACGGGGCGGAGTGATGGAGGGAATCTCCATCGTGGATGCGAGATCGAAAGGTTCACTTGAAAACGCCCTGCGGATTGGAGCCACGACTGTAGTAAGCGGCACGCCTCCCATCGGCCGCAATGAAACGGATCTGATGCCGAGGAAACTAACCGGGTCAGCTGAATCAAGTCAGGTAATATAGGGGCTAAAGGCCCCAGTTGATGTTTTTAGTTTGGGTTTGGTGATGTGTTTTGTACATATGGTGTTTTTCGAGCCTGGCGATGAATTTTATACATATAATGTTGTAAGAAATTGAATTTGATGTTTTTATATTTTGATGTGATGTTTACAATATAAAAACATCAACTAATATTTTAAAATTATCAAGTATTATTTATAAAGCATCAAGTCATGTTATCAGCCTGATGATACCTGGGCCCCTCGAGTACGCCTCGAGGCCCATGAGTCCACGAGCTCTTGGGTATTGTCAATTAAGGAATTGATTAGGCCCACGCGGCTGATTATCTTGTTTAATCCTATTCCTTATTTACTAGTTTCCTACAAGGAACTAAGTATCAATCTTCATCTCCTAGAAGGAATGAACGATCAATCATCAACTCCTACAAGGAATGATGTGCTCTCCTACCAATTATACTCAAAGCTGATCACGGCTATTATAATTGGAAAAGGATTATTACCTTCTTAAAGGTTGGGATCTCTCCCTATAAATACAGAGGCTTGGTACACCTCAATGATATCTAATTCTCATCTCCTTTAAGCC
>JAAGWI010068975.1:0-14210 GCA_012274505.1 Galium porrigens var. tenue
AAATCCAAGTCGGATTAGTCTTGTCGACTTAGTCTCGGCGTTTCTGTGATCGAATTTAGACTGGTAGACTTTGATTGGTTAGGACTTTAGTTCTGGCTGATGCTAGTTATAGATGCTTTACCGGTGCTGGATAGTTAAATGCTTTCGGGCATTAGACTTTATTATGTTCAGAATTATTTCATCGCTCTTTTTAGGATTAGTTATAGCGTGTTACCGCGCTTCAGATGCAGAGAAGGATTAGATTAGATATATCTTTAGAATACTCTGTAATCTCACAAATTGCCTCCCATCGAGGAGTTCACTGTACTTTTACTTTCTGTTCTGTTCTTTTTCGGTTTGGGGATGCCTAATAAAATATCCCTCCACCTACGGTGGTTTAATAAAAAAATTAAAAAAAAAAGTATTGGTATTGTCATGTCTTCAAAAAGTAGGGCTAAACAAAATTTTCATATACTTCCAAAGGCCCTTTTGGTGTGGTGAACTTCATGTGGAATCTCTGAAGCTGCTACAACATCAAAATCTCTCTATATTTTGCTGTTCTGATTTTATATACACTAACTTCCATGCCGTGTAGTGTATTGCATTCGTCTCTTGAGTAAAAATGCAGTGTAATAATGCTCACCAAAAATTTCTAGGCAGAGGCAAAGGCATTGATTGAAGCCAATTTTTTGGTGGTACATCAGTTCGAGAGTATCGCTTGGCTCTGTGCAGCTTCATCTTCATTGCCGGAACTTTCCTCGCAATGGATTGCCATATCATTTGGACAGCATCATTCTCTCTTGAAGGGAACTGATATTTGAAGAGAATTTCCACCTCTTTCAGCCTATTCCACATCCTAGTCCACTCATCTTTTCCTACGCTCCTTGCGAGATTGATGACAAAGTCTTTCTTAATGGCGTCTGAGGAACGAATCATGACACAGAACTCAGTGTAGTCCAACACATCCTCATAAGGGAGCTCTATATCGTCGCTAATGATGACCGGAACACAATGGCTGGCAATGGCATCAAAGAGGCGGTTTGATGAAGGCGTGTCACCGGCTATGTTGAGGCAGAATTTTGAGGTCTGCATTCCCTGAGTGGCACTTCTCACACCATATTTCTGCACACTCCCAAATGAGAAATGCACATCCTTCTCATCTTTTAGCAGATAGAACAATTCCTGTCGAATAGTTCCTCCCTGAAAATGAATCATAAATGCTATTAAATCGCCGAAATTTCAAAAGGCAAAACAACATACATACACGGAAATGTTAAATTAAACCACTTACATCTTTCCTGTATATAGCTCCTTGAAAAAAGAGCAGAATTGGACGGTGATCGAAATCATTTAGGTCATTGGCAAAACTTCTGACAACATGCTTATAAGGCGCGATGATATCTTTGTCCACATTTGCTACGGTTGGGGGATACCTTCCAAAATCCGAGAGAATAAACATTGCAGGCCAAAGCTGATATCGCGCATCCATAAGGCTATTAGGATGGTGAGCAATAACTACATGGTCCATTCCACCAGACCTTTTCCATTCTTCCTGGGATGTAACAAAGGCAACCAGTTTCTGCTGAAGCAAGGTATTCACAGTTTTCTTTTCCTGCGGCTTCAACCTAGAAAACCGGTTAAAACTTATCGAAGAAAAGAATGGAACAAGGATCACATCGGCTTCACTCGAATTCCTAACTCTGACAGCTGCACCAGAATGAGTAGAGCTCCTTAAAAGATCTAATGTAAGCCAGTACTCTATACTGTGCTGCAAGTTGAGTCCACCTGGATAACCAGGAACACTTGTCTGAACATCGGGCCAGACGGATTTCCCTTGAGGTTTCCATCCCAGGAGGCCAAAATGAAACTCTGGAGGCAGATCATACATAAACACTCTCAACGGTTGATTCCTCGGACTAGAGTTCTGAGTGGTGGTCGAGGACTTGTGCACTTCGACAGAGTGAGGAATGCCGGTAAGACGCAGTACAGATGACCAGGATGCAATGATAAATAGCGAAGGAATCAAAACCACACACCAGAATGACTTGCGAGAAATCTTTCCCATCTGATCAGTTGCACCGAAAGAATTGTACTAAAACCTTACCACTTATCAGTAGCAAGAATATTGGATTAGTCTAAAATTCGATCTTGAAGGCTGTCGGAATATTATAATCCAGTTAACCCCTCTACATTGAAATCAACGACATAGAAATCGTCCCTGAAGACAAAATCCCAAAACATCATCAATCACGAATTCAACAGCCAATGCATCTAAATTATTTTCAGAGCCATGAAATCAAAGATCGTATTCAAGAAAAACAGACACAGACATTAAAAATTAACATTAAAATCAGGAAAATTTCCTTCATTGATTCAGTTAAAAAACCAGAATAAGAAACACAAACCTTGTTAAGAAACGGCAGTAAAAACTCAACACTAACGAAGAAGACGATTCTGCCGGCCTGATGCTGTTTTCCGGCGAGAATTTTTTGGTGTTTGCGGGATTTTTCCTGGTAAACTTTGGCGTTGGAATCGGGCACAGGTCTATTATTTTGTCTGATTAGTTTCCCTTTGGCCGATTAATTTGTTCAATTTCATTTTCTTGAAACCGTAATTTCCGCATCTTTTATACAACTAAATCTAATCGAAAATTCCAATTTTAATTCTCTATCGCCTTTTCTATCTTGGGATAAGGTACTGTATTTCTTGGAAGGAATCGAGGATGAAAGGGAAAAAAAGGAAGGTGCATTGCTTGCGCTTTAGACATTGCATACATTCCCTGTGCGTTTTACTGCCATGCAATCTCACCATCACCATCATCATCATCATTTTTGAAAGCAAAAATTTGTGTGTTAATGTTTTGACCGAGCCTATTTAACTAAATTTAAGAGAAAATATTAACTTTGAGACTTACTCCAAACTCATTTCTTAATAAAGTGAAAATTAATGTATCACCACCATCGTCATCAACCATCATTTTTTAAACCAAAAATTTATGTTTTAGTTAGTCTTGGTTATTTCTTACTGAACTAAAAACTAAATTTAAATTTAAATAAATATATTAAAAAATAGTAACTTTGAGACTTTGGCATGCTCTGCTGAGCTGATTTCTTAATAAATTGAACTGAAAGTTAATGCATTAGAATCATTATTACTAAATTATCTGAATTCCATTATATCATATTTTTACTGAATTAAGCTGATAAGATCAGAAGAAAAGGGGCTAAATCAATCCGAATTTGATTAAATCAATATTGATGTGCACATAAGGCGTAGAGCCAAGGTAAATGAACAGAAGGTGGAAAACAGCAGAAAACGCAGCAAGAAATGGAGGATATTTCTAACCCAATCAATACGCTTTTGTTGATCAATTGCACTAAAGAAGAGGAAGAATAGGTAAACGCGAGGGAAAGAATTTCCAATCTGAAAAACAATAAGTGGGCCCTGAATCCTCATTGTTATTTTCAACCTAAATTTCAAATGTGATTAACTAGATGGTAATATAATTACATGAAACAGCTTACTTGGATATCACATATGAATATTAGCAGCATGTAGAAATAGTTGATATCACCCAAAATCAATAATGTACAACATCTTTAGCAGCCATAGGTTAGCAGCCCTATGCTGTTATCAATTACAACAAACACTATGTACAGAACAGAAACTAGCAAGCACCGCAGCTCAAACTACGCATGCGAGTCCTTGTGTTTATTTGCTAGAAAGATGACAATGTGAAGCAAGCAAGAAAGAATAACAGAAAACCTGGTCACTGTCGATTTCAGGCTTAATTGCCAACCTCCCTGTCGACTAACTCAGCTGCTTCAGGGTGGAAATGGACAATTTCGGTCCACATCGTTTCCCTTATTGCCTCCTCCACTAAATCCTCATCTATGTCAAGGTTTATTGGTACTTGAGCTGGAGGATCACAGGTTGAATCATACAGGGGAGCCATGTATGGATGCTGAAGTGCTTCGAGAACACTAATCCTTTTTGTTGGATCAAATACCAGCATCTTCTGCAGCAGGTCAATGGCCAAAGGATGGGCGCTAGGGTACAAACGCACGAATGAAGTACCTGGGGAATATGGGAGTGTACTGATGTATTTCCTTGCCTTTGGGTTGTCAATAAACTCAAGATCCTGTTCCTTTTGGCTGCCGAGGATGTTAATAATTAACCTGAGTTGATCAAGGCATTCTGTGCCTGGAAATATAGGTTTCCTCCCAAGGAGTTCAGCAAATATACAGCCAACAGACCACACATCAATGGAGGTCCCATAGTTGTCACAGCAAAGGAGGAGCTCCGGGGCACGGTACCAGCGAGTAACCACATACTCCGTCATGAACTGCCCTTTGTCACTGTTTGTACGCGCGAGTCCGAAATCACATATCTTGAGATCACAGTTTGCATTGACAAGTAAGTTTCCAGGCTTCAGGTCACGATGAAGAATGTTGGCTGAGTGGAGATATTTCAAACCTCGAAGCAACTGTGTCCATCACATGGAAGTTGGAAGATTACAGGATTAGAAAACGTAACTATAGAAAATGTGCAATGAATCATGTGAATATGTCTCAACTATCTTAGAATAGCATAAGATCAGTCAGTATACTTGCTTACATATCAACTGATAAGGGACAATTAATGAGATTGAACAAGCATTTTCCAGTTAAGTACTTCAAAACTCAATAACGTTGGCCAAATAATGAGCAACTACATCAACTAAGCCTTCATTCGCTATGTAGATTTGCTTTGGATGACACTTTAGACGTCCAACATGACATGACTTACTTACGTATGCTAAACACAAGCTTTGAACTCTTCATGACAACTCATAGCATCCTAATATCCAGTTTCCTATTCTAGCACAATTAAACTTTGATTTTTTTAGCTACCCAACAATGCTGATTTGAGTATACAGAAATCATTAGCATAGGAAGCCGATCCTCCAGATATCATCACTTCAAACATTGACATATAGTAAGGTTTAAAATGATAGCATCCAATCTAGTTGCATACTTCTCCATGCACAACAAGGTAATAAAGTCTCACCATCAGATATGATGTTAAAATAGTTCCTTGCATATTGTAAGACCCTTGCATATAAAATAAAGATTAGGTGTGGTTTATGTGGATTCCTAAACCGAATCTTAAGAAGGCGACACAAAATTGTTTTTAAATGTAGGGGACAATTTCTGATGATTTCCCAGGTTAAAGAAAATAAGAAATACTCAAGGAACTGCTTTGCCTATTTGATCTTTAACAAAATTTACAAAGAATCGTGATTCAGAGAATTTTAGAAATAGCAAAGGCAGATGTTAAACGTATACCTGGAAGAGGAAATATTGGCAGTGGTCATTTGTAAGAGTCTGAGAAGACTTAATAATTTGGTGCAAGTCTGTTTCCATAAGTTCATATACCAAGTAGACATCCTTAAAGCTTCTCCTGTGCATAGGCATCATCACATCTTTCAAGACAATCACATTTTCATGTCTAAGATGGCATAGAAGCTTTATTTCACGTAAAGTTCTCAAGGCATCGATTCGATTATCAAAGACATTGTGTATTTTCTTGATTGCAACCTTTTCACTTGTCTCTCTATTGAAGGATGAGCAGACAATTCCATAAGCACCCCGACCAATGGGCTTTATAGGTACATATTTCATATCAATCTCAAAAAGAGATTGCCACATGGAAAAGTAATGCTTCCCAGGAGATCTTACGCCATTTGGTGGCTCAACGGGAGTTGCCATGTTTCTGAAATCATCACCACAGGAATCAGCTCAGTTACAAGGTAGTCCATTAAGCCAAGTAAGAAGAAGAAGAAGAAGGGCACTTCTATCATCTTTCCTTTCAGAACAACTGATACTAACTGCCAAACATTTTATTAGAAATTTTTCATACTGATAGAGCTATTTCTTAGCTAGCAATTTATGGTTCACTCTGCATTTTTGGTAAATTTCAAATCTACTTAGTTCCAGAATACAAAAATAACAATCGAAAGTTGGCAAATAAAAAATGTGAGATTTGAAATATAAATCAGGCCAAACATTGTTCCAAAAGTCACTTAGAAGAAAACATTCCATCACCTATAGGAATGATATGGTAAGTTATCCATTAAGTTCAAGATAATGGTCATGTCAGGTCTAATATATTATTTCGCACAGTAAAGCATCACATGCTAAAAAAAAAGTTCTGGCACACAATGATACATGTAAAAGAGCACCAATATCAGGGATTCTAGAGTTTACAAGTTTGATTCAACATTAAATGAAATAAATTGTAATGGACATTCAGAAATAGAGATTGTACTTTGGGTTAACCAGCACAGTAGTTTTGTTGAAACCACGTCATTAAAACATTAACTGTTGCCAAAGCAGCTCACGGGACAATAAATTGATTATCAGGAATATCATTTGTAATGGCATGAGAGACCAAATGGCAAACGATTATCAGGATATCATTCGTAATGGCATGAAAGACCTACAGACACACCTTTTGTGATGTAAATCTCTAATTGAACAAATGGAAATGTAGGTTGACCATCCAGTGCTCTTTAAAAGCTAAACAAGTCCTCTAGTACTGCAATAAAATGAAAATTAATTCATTTACTTTAAGATTTGGCAAGTTCTTTCCACCATTATCCAACATTAAACTTTGAAAGCAGCAGTTTTAAAATCCTTTCAATCCACCTTTTCAAGACAAACCCACCAAATAGACCTTCAAGTCTTTAAATAACACAAATGCTGCTGCTCGTCATAGAGGATATGAGAATCTTAACTTCATGAATCATCAAGCTACTGGTATCATATCGCAGCCAGTAAAAAGTCTTTTAGGTGGAATCATGAAACTCTTCAAGACCTGTTACTGAATTGGAAAGTTCCTTCTTTAGACTATTCAAAGGTTATTTGACATTTGCCTTTGCATATGAAGCCCAGTAATAAATGGTTACTTAGGAAGACAAAAGACAACTTCATCCAATACTCTCCACCAGAATGGCAAAATTTCATAGCTCAATCTTTTAACAACTAAAAGGCCTAAGCTTCTGTAGCAAGAGTACATAACAGTTGAGCCATAATATTAACCTGTGAGATCAACTTCTAGAAATGTAATTACAGATCTGAGGTTTATAATTGGCTAGGCAAAATAGAAAAAAATTCACTGACATTATTCTTAATAGAAGAATATTCCCCTTCATTCATTTCCTTTAAAGATCACCAGAAACCTTCAGCCAACTTAAGTGGGAGATTTCCTAGACAGAAGAACTACGTTTGAGGTGAAACAAGGTATACATAGCTCAGAGAGACAACTGCTTGAAGTAAAGTTAAATTATGCAATCATAAATCTTTTGACCACCTCAATCACCCTAGGCTGTTTAAATTCCAACACCAAGATAGCAAAAGCAGCACCTAGTATCATACGGAGCCCATGTTCAGCTCAGAACAGATGCACATTGATTAACAAAAACTATCACATAGAAATTCGGGGAATATTTTATGCACATTTCTAGCCAAACCTATGTACACCAATAGGAGGTTAGAACATTATAACACACATAAAAGAACAAAACAAGGGATTCCATGGATCATACCAGTTTTATCCTGAAACTCCACGTGTGCTCATTCGTTCTTCTTTGTGAACCCGTTTCTGAATATTCCTATTCAAAAGAAATTCAATTTATACTTTTCACAACATCATCATGATATCCCAAAAAAATTTAACAAAGAATCATCATTTCATAACTTTTTTCACTCAAACGATCCGGAATTTTTTTTCAGAAAATCCTTGATCGCTCTGGATTTTCAGTCTATCTTGACATTAATCCATCATAAAATCAATCCAACACAACCAAGCAAATCAAATCCCCCGAACCCAGAAGAGAAAAAACGATCATTAACTCGTAAAAGTCAATAAAAGCCATCAAATCAAATGCTTACCTAAATTATTATCTCCGCTGATTCACCAGCAGTAATTTGTTCCCGGACTGTAACGACAACAAATGAATTGCTGCAAGGTTGTACCAGATCAAATGCAACAAAATGAAACAGAAGATCACTGAAAACAAAGAGTGATTGAGGGAGTGGAGTGTGAAGAACTAAGAAGAAGAGTGACAGCTTAGTTTATTGAGGCTATGGAATATACGATGGGGGTCAAACTGTTGCAGTAAAAAATTCGGCAGCTGGTAAATAGTGTCTTGTCAGTATGCATAATGTATGAATTCTTGTTTGGTCTTTTACTTATTCCGTCCTTGAGGTTTGTTTGTTACGCTTAATTTAGTATTCTGGTCACCCGAAATGTGCTACAGCGACTGACGCTACCATAAAAACTCCGAATCTGGAGGAATCTAGTACCCAAGGTACCCCATGATTTGACCGAGTTTGGTGAAAGACAGCTTTTACTGGTCAAACTATTTGTGTAAAATTTACAAAATCGATGAACAAGATCGGAATTTGATCGGATAAAATTTAATTGTAATTTTTAAAATAAAAAATGGAGTAATAATTCAAATGTATTGCAATAAATTTTCACCCTCCTCTTATTCCAGGTAGAAATTTAAAACTCAATCGTGATCTAATTAAATAAATGAACACGAACAAATTTTAAACAACAATAGATGAACATTGTGATGAAAACTCGTTTATAATTGCGAATATATAAGATTGATAAAATAATAACTATTGTCTAATTATATAATAAAACACAAACACTTGTATGAGGCAGCCTCACCATGTGGCAACTGATGTTGTTTGATAATATGATGAGGTTGCCTCACCTCCAATATGAACCTCATCATATTATCAAGCAACATCAAGGTGTCTCACCGTGAGGTTTCCACACAAGAGACTTTCTCATAATAAAATACTTATAAGATTAATAGGTAAATATATGTAATTAAATAAATAAAATTATTTAAAGAAAATAGAATGAGATTATGACTTAAAGAGTAGATAACGAGTAATTGGAAGAAAATAAAATAAAAGTGGGACTAGAGATAAATTTTGCCATGATTTCAATTTAACCTAGATTTAAAATGACTAAATTTGGTATTAGCTCTTGAACGTGTTTCAATCCGAACCAAAATCATGCTAGATTTTTTAAAAATCCATATCCCGAACTCAAATTTCAAAATCGAGAACAAGATCTATACCGGCTCGAGTTCGATGATATGATCGACGAACATAAAATTCCAGACTCGTGACATTATCGGACTCGACTCGAGATAAAAAAATATTTAAATGAACAAAACTTAAACATGTAAGAAATCGGCTCGAATCAGTTCGTTATCACCCATACTCTGGGTAATGACTCAAAATTCACCAGTTCTAAGTACAAATCCAAAATCCCTAAATACATATTCCATTTTTACTATAATATCTTTCACATATTTTGGGAGTAGTCAATCTTTAATTTTAAAAATACTCCCTCAAAATCAACAAAATTCTCAATTCTCCCTCTTAAATGGCATTGATTCATGACATTTTTCAATTTTGAGATCTAAATCTTAAATAAAATTAAGTGCAATGAAATATAGTAACAAAATGAAGTTAATTTTATCAAATAAATGTTTTAGATGAACTAAATTGAATTGGACCAAATTTGAATGAACTTAATGAAACTGAACTAAATTTAATTAAAATGAACCAAAACAAAAAATGAACTTGAGTTGAACTGACTTGAGTTAAAATGGGCTAAGATGATGAAAATGAGTTGATTTGAGATTAAATTAGATGAAAATAAGAAAAATCGAATATGCTACGGGAATGTGAATATGATGTGAAATAATGTATAGAATTTTCATAAATTTGATAATAAGTGAGATATATAATTAAAATGTTTGGATCCGTAGATTTTGCCAAACTTAATAATTCATATTTATTTCATATTGGATAGTCATATTGGTGTATATCATGTCCAAGGCCAGGCCCTATGTCAAATGCGTTGGCTCAAAGGCGATAACGAAGTGGATCGCCGTGGCCACGATAGCAAGGTGAATAACGATTACCATGATCCTATCACGATCCCATGATTGCACGTTCTGAGAGAACATGAAATGGAGATCGTGGAGCACGCGAGGCCTCACCCCTCCTAGTATAAATAGAAGAGAAGTGAATGCAACAAGGCAGGCATTATGGAGTCTACACTAAGACTTACATTAAAACACTCAACTGACTTGATTGTCGGGGCTTAGATCTCCAAACCTTTTCGGCAACTTTTGCAGGTTCACCAGGCGATCGTGGAAGGGATTTTCATAACTAACGAAAAAGGGTCAATCACATCATTGGTGTCGTTTGTGGGGACCTTTCTTTTTCATTAGTTATGGTTGTTACCAGAAATGGCTGGAGTGATACTCATCCGCGCAACTAGTCGATGACAAGAACACCGAGTCAACGACAAGCGACAAAACAGCCTTTATCACCAGTATGGGATCCTTCTATTATGTTAAAATGCCATTTGGGCTCAAGAATACGGGAGAAACATACCAACGAACGGTTGATAAAGTGTTTCAAAGTCAAATTAGAAGAAATATGGAGGTTTATGTCGATGATATGGTTATTAAGAGTCTGAAGGTGAGCACTTTCACACAATACCTGGAGGAAACATTTGCTAACCTACAAGCCATCAGTATGAAGTTAAATCCAAAGAAATGCATGATCGGAGTGGGGGCTGGGAAATTCTTGGGATACAAAGTTTCTTTGAAAGGAACTGACCCAAATCAAGAAAAAATCAGTGATATCATGAAAGACGTGCAAATATTAACAAGATCCCTAGCGACATGGAACAGATTTATGGCGAAGGCAGCTGACAAACATATGTCATTCTTTGATGTCTTGAAGAAATCAAAAGGTTTCTGTTGGGATGAACGATGCCAGGCACCGCACGAACAAGAACATTATTAACACCCAAATGAGGCGAACCCTTGTATGTGTATTTAGCCGTCTTGAACAAAGAAGTAAGCTCAGTATTGGTAAAACATGACAAGTCAAAGAAAATGCATATGTACTACACGAGCAGAAGCCTGCAACTAGCTGAAGAAACTTACTTACCAATCGAAAAGTTGGTCTTTGCACTGGTTCACACAGCTCGAAGGTTGCGCACATATTTCCAGAGTCACTTGATTACAATATACAGACCAACCTGTGAAACAGATATTGCATAAGCCAGAAGCATCCAGAAGAATAATGAAGTGGGCTATCGAACTAGGAGAACATGAAATCCATTTTAGCCCATGAAAGGCAATCAAAGGACAAGTTTTAGCTGATTTTATCGCATAAATGATGTCTATAGAGCCAGATGAATAGCAATAAGTGTCCGCTCAGCTGACCAAACACTGTGAGAAAGGAAAAGCAAAGCTAGAGGATATTGCATGGGATCTCTTCATTGACGGATCATCCAGCAATGAAGGATGTGGAGTTGGACTATTAATCGTTAGCCCTGAAGGCGATGAATGCAAATACACGCTCAGGTTTGATTTTCATCTCACAAATAATGAGTCTGATTATGAGGCCCTCATAAGCGGTTTAGACTTGGCTATTAGAATGAACATAAGTAGCATTCAGATATACAGTGATTCACAAATAGTAATCAGCCAGATACTGGTTGATTACGAAGTGTGAGATGTCCAATTGGCAAAATACCTAAGAAAGATAAGACAACGGTTCACGCATTTGAAGTACGTAGACATCAAGAAAATCCCACGGATCCAAAACACAAAAGCAGACGCCCTCAGCAAGCTTGCGAATACAGGATACAAAGACCTCAACGCTTGTCAAGACACAATCATAGGAGTCATCCTGGTTTGTAGCACGACAATCACAATGGTAGCCGCGGACGAGAAAGAGTCGAAAACATGGATGACACTTCTAGTATCATTCTTGAACCACTGGTTACTGCCAAAAGATAGCAAACTTGCAAAAATGATTGAGCAAAAATCCCTGGCGTACTTAGTGGTAGAAGGAGTCCTATACAAAATAGGATATTTGGTCCCATGGCTAAGATGCTTTGGCCCACATGAAGTGAAAGCAATAATTAAAGACATACATGAGGGTATTTGCGGATCCCACCAAGGAGCTCGAACAATCGCAAGAAAGATAATGCGATCAGGTTACTACTGGCCAACAATCTTTGATGATGCACATAACTTTGTGCAGAAATGTAGAATATGTCAGATAAACTCCTACATTGGGACTTAGCCAAAATCAGAATTCATCGGGGTCCATGGCGCATGGCCATTCAAAAAGTGGGGTATTGACTTTGTTAGCCCCTTTCCCACAGGGAACGCTAGATTCTTAGTAATCATGGTGGACTACTTCACAGAGTGGGTGTAAGCAAAATCCATACCAAAGATAACAGCGGAAGCTACAATAGCCTTCGTTTAGCAAAGTGTGATCTGCAGGTTTGGCATACCAAGAGTGATAGTATTAGACAATGAATGGCCAAATACTCGATTACACAGAAATTCACTTTAGTATCGCACCCACAAATGAATGGCCAAGTAGAATTCACCAACCGCACCCTACTGCAAGGAATACAGAAGAGACTTGAAGGAAAGCGAACAGGTTGGGTAAAACAATTGCCAAAAGTATTATGGGCATATTGAACTACTCCTCGAACACTCACAAGGGAAACACCGTATAGCCTTACGTATGGCCAGGAAGCTATAATCCCAGTTGAAGTAGGAATACCAAGTGTCAGGGTTTTCACGTTCGATAAAGAACAGAATAGAGAGAATGTCAGAGCAAATCTCGATCTGGTTGAAGAAAAAAGAGACGCTGCAAAAATTCGCTAAGCCAAGTATAAGTAGAAGATAGTGAAAGCCTATAATCTCCGATCGAGAGAAGCAATATTCAAGGTGGGGGACCTATTTCTTTGAAAGAACGAAGCAAGTCTAGCTGAGAAGACAGGGAAACTATGGCCTAAATGGGAAGGACCATATAAAGTGATCAAAGTCCATTGATTAAATTCATACAAGCAAACTAGGCCAGACGGAATTCTCATACGAAACGTATGGCATGCTACTAACCTCAGGAAATATTTTGTGTAGCATTCTTAGATGCAACACAACCTTTGTACAGGAGCCTTGATATTATCAATGATGACCTTTGTTTTCTCTCCCTTTTATCCAATAGGTGAAATGATCACCTCGTACATATATGTACAATGAAAATGCATACTTTGACACCAATTTGTTGCCTCTTTTTAATTTTATTTTTTCGAAAGATAAATGCTTATGACGACATATATCGAATGACAAAAAGGTTAACAATAGTACAATCCCATTCCAACCTAACATTGAAAATGATCAATGATGACATGTCAATGGAGCCGCATAGTGATATAACCCACTAACCGCGATCAATGACGACATGTCAAGCAAGATGATATGAAACTAGTGGAACCGCAAAGTGAAAGAAGCCACTAACTGCGATCACTGGCAATATGTCAAACGCGATCTTAACCTAATCAAAATCTAGTGGAGACACATCGCAAAAATTGCCACTAAATACGACCAACGAACATTGATACCTTGTTCAAACAAGGCCATAACACGAACGTATGTAGTAACATATATCGAGAAGAAACATTCCCATAAAATGCATTCATACTAAACAAGGAACTACAAAATGCTTGTTACTCATAACACCGTAGATACAAAAGCCTAAAAAAAATATGACAAACTCTCATAAAGCATAATTATCTAACGCCTAGAGTTACGATTGTGAGAGGAACTATCATGACTAGTTTCACCTCGATCACAACGGTTCAAATCAGCCTCCTGACGACGACGCAGAGCATCCATTTCAGTATTGCGAGTTTCCCTATCAATGATGTTCTTAAGATGAAATCACATATAGGTCACAACAGGATGATCATAAGGATAACCCACGTGCTCCATCTTAGCTAGATGACATTGGTAGTAGGCTTTATGATCCTTGATAGGACCAATTTCTTTCTGATCTAGCTGTAAACCCATGACGAACACAGTATGGTCATATTCAGCGATCTCTTGGCTGTGACTCTCAACTAACTCTTTCAAACTGTCATTTTCCTTAATTAAAGCATGAACATGATGAGCAAGAATCTCATCAGCACTAGTCACAAAATCTCTATTGCGAACATAAAGCTCCAAGCGATTACCCGTGAGAGCTTCCTCCTGAGAACGGACCCTATCATTGAGATTGCTACACTCTTGCTCAAACTGATGAATGCAAGCATCAATATCCTGACAAAGAATA